>CAAKHG010048881.1:0-10613 GCA_901007715.1 Dactylopterus volitans | reverse complement strand
CACACACACAGTTACGGCAAGCATTTGAGCCGCTGGAGTGAATCAGGGAGAGGCACTGTCTCTGTGGGCGTCACAGGAGGTGCAACCATGCAACAGCTGGTGCGGGTAAACATGGCTGTCACAAGTTTCAACTGTGTTTTATCATTGATTTTAGTGTACAAGCAATCGTAAAAAAAAAACCAAACAAAAAAAAACTAATCGCTGAACACTGCCTCCCAAACACCATACTCAATGAGCAATGTACATGTGAGGACGCATAGAACCAATCAGATCACACAGAAATCAGACCTTGAATTCCATAGACTGGGGTCAGACAGTGGTTTAGATTTAGCACAGCTGCGTGCAGTTGGCAGCGGAAAGAGCTGTTTATTTGGTGCCTGTGTAAAACATTTTAGAGCGAAAAATCAGTTTCAAATGTGTGTTTTGAATGTAGTGCTTGCTTTTGCAAGAGATGTAAGATGTTTTGTGTTTTGTATAACCCATTGTTTTTGGGTTTTGTGTGTGGAGTTTCAACAAACAGGGCCCAAGTTTCAGGAACTGTGTTTTGGAAATAGTGTAAACCTGTAATACATTATGGTGAAACAGTTTCCTCCACACCTGTACTAATTGAATAGAGTGGGTGTACTTTTTCGGTTAGTTTAAAAACAAACAAACATGCAAATGGAACCGTCACCTTCAGAAATGTGGGCAGTCACAGGCGATTATTTGCATCACTCGCTTAAAATTGGTCAAAAATAAGAAACACGATAGCTTGAACATTTACTCTTTTTACAGTATTGTTACAAAGATTTTATGAGAATAAAACATTTTGCAACTATACCAAACAATCGGGCAACCACACCAAAGGAGGAACTGGAGAAAAGTTTCTATTGCAAATCCCATCAAACAGACACACACGCGCGCACACGCACACACACACACACACACACACACACACACACACACACACACACACACACACACACACACACACACACACACGCGCGCACACACAAACCCAGCAACTCCAAAACTCAAATGATCACCAAAGTCAACAGAATTTCTAATTTCTTAAGTGCAATTCTTAAGTGTCTGCACAAAATTTCATGAAAATCCATGCCATAGTTGTTGAATAATCTTTGTGTTGTTCAAGGTCATGGGCTTCCCCAGAAAGGTACCTTTTTTTTTTTCTTTTTTAAAAATGTTTATTTGTCGGAGAGTGTACTGCATGACTGAGAGTGGTTCTGTCTTTTCAGGAACAGCGTGATCACATCCATTCAGTCACACACATTCACACTTTTAAACTGTTTGTCTGATCTGCAGGCCATTGAGCAGCTACACCGGAGCAGCTGGGGTTATTGCTCGAGTGCACCTCAGTGGTGGTAATGAGTTCCTTCACTCTCCCCACCCAGATTTATCCTGCTAATGACCTAACTTTAAGGCCACAAACCTAAATAGTAGCAAATAGAGTTATCTAAGTGGGGCTCACCGTGACTCACTAATGGAGGAACCCTGACGCTGAGGTTGGTAGTGATGATAGCAAGCAAGCATAACAATAGAAGAGCAGCCCCACCAATTTTCATTTTTTTTGGAGAAAACAGGCAGAAAGTTTAAAGCAGGTCCAAAATCTAAAGGTTACGTTGATCTACTGAGTAAAAACAAAACGTAAATTTAGAAAATGAAATATTTGCTATCGCAGAATATTTAGCCAATACGTGTGAAATGAATCTGAACGTCATTTTATCCTTTTTTCATTGGAAAGTTCTTCAAATGAAATGCAAAGGATGAGTGACTGCCAGTGAAGCATCAGTTAAATTTACATTTGAACGTGGGCAGAAGCATTTCCATGAATGATGACAAGACTAAATCATAAAACATGAGCTGTACTTTGTCACTGGTGTGCAGTCAGCTGCGTTGCTGTTATCAAGTGTCAGAAGATCATTTTGATTTCCGTGTATCCTTGTGGTGTTGAATGAATAAATTCAATAACTGCTGTTTTTCCATGTGAGTCCTTTTGTTGATGATCTGCCTGACAGCACACACACTCCGGTGCCATAAATGAATCGAGGCTTGAGGCTTTGATGGGAGTGCCAACCCCACACACAAGCAAGCCAAATGTGCACGCACCACACACTCCCATGCAGTCGTCACATGAGACACCGGGCAAGTGCAAATCTTGGTTGACTGGCTTCAATATTTGATCAAGGTCGGATCATACAAAGTTATACATATTAAACATAACCCTGCAAAAGGACACATAAGCCATGAATTTCATATAGACTCTGGGCTTTGATTGATTTATTGATGTCTGACGTTCCCCTGCAGATTAGTCAAACTGGCAACCTTTCATTCATCAATACATTCATCAGTAATTTCACCAATGTATTTTCAAACACAGTGGTGTTTATACCAGAAATTTAATATAAACCTGAAATTGATATATCCATTATCAAATATTGAAATGCCTTTCCATAACAGCCTAAGAACTGAGTCTAAGATCAATGTTTCTGATCACAAAAATATTACAGAACAACTTTAATAATAACTGATATATTTATTTATACAAAAAGAGTAGGTGAACTCTTACAGAGTAAGTTTATCATAAACTTGAATGAGTAAACCAGCAAATCAGCAAGCACAACATATGCAGTATTAAGAAGTAAGAAATGAAATATTTGAACTACTCAATGCAACTTTCTTTTATCATTGTTAGGTTTTACTGTTTCATTTTTGGACTTCTCTTTCATATCAAAGTTTATAATTTCAGAAAGGAAAACTATCTCTTAATTTTACACAAAGAAATGAAAAGGTAATTAATTATGCGGTGTGTTTATGGCTGCGAGGTCTGGGCTGCGAGGTCATACTGTTGCTTGGCTGCACTGTGTCAAAGGTTGTTACACTATTGAAAACAATGAAGCACCTTATCGGGTAAAAAAAAAAAAACTAGCCAAGTCAGCAGAGAGCTTACTGTTAAAATGATAAAATGCAATGTGCAATGTCAGTCGAATCTGATTTCTTCCAACTATTTCTAATAATTCATTTGATGAAACTGAGTAAATCAGTACTTGTTGATCTCTAAATTGTGGGGTGAAAGATGCATTCAGAAGTCTGCAGTTGCTCTAAAACTGCTGCAGACAGATTTCAAAAATACGCTGCCTGAAAGAAAATGCTCGAAAAAAAAGGCTCCACTGTGGTGATTTAAATTTCATGTCTTGTTGAGTGAGACATTTTGTCTGAGTCATTTCTGATAACTTCAGTCGCGCTGATTCAACTATGCCTAAAATAGATAGATAGATAGATAGATAGATAGATAGATAGATAGATAGATAGATAGATAGCCTTCTCTGCCTCCAGTTTTCCTTCCATCCTCTCCTGTGTGTGTGTGTGTGTCGGAGCCTCCAGGGATCCATGACCAGATTGTGTCCCTTATTAAGAGACTGTTGTTCCTGTGTGCAAAACTCTCTGCAGGTGTATCTTTGTGTATATGTTTATGCAAGTGTGTGTGTGTGTGTGTGTGTGTGTGGTTGTGTGTTTGTGTGCCATTTTTGCTGGCTGCCCGAGGCATATTTGGACCTCTATTATTCTCCACATGTGGAGAGAGTTTCGGTTTCTACCTCTTAATGGATGGGTGGGGCAGGAGGTGCAGACTTTTCCGACTTGATGTGTTTTCTCTCTCTGACTGTTATTCCCTCACCTGAGACCTACTTGGCAGCTGAAAATATCCACAACAGACGGCAGCTGGAGAAAATGTCGTCGCGCGCGCGCTCACACACGCACCCACACACGCGCAGGCTCTTTGTTGTACTTGGAAAATACACGTACATGCACACACTGATTGTGTAAAACATGAGGATCCACAGGGAATATCAGTCCCAGTTTTAGGTGAGTCAGGCTGCCCGTGGGATCCTTGAAATATTGCATGTGTGTGTTTGTGTAGGGGGATTTACATGTGAGGGAATGTTGTGTACACATCTAGCAAACATTAGATCAGTATTATATCTTGTTGACATTTGTCTACTCGGCACTACTAGATTTAACTCGCGCTGCGGTGTGTATGAGGTATTATGTTGACATAGGAATTATTTTGAGGCGCTGTTACATACAGAGGGTGAGGGTAAAAATGTTTAGTGAAATACCTGCTGCAAATGCTGTTGAAGGTGATGTTCCCAAGGCCACCAATAACCTTGCCTCCCCACACATATTTAACAGGCAGAACAAATAAACTACTGTAAAAAAAAAAAAAATAAAATAAAAAAATTCCTCCCAACATATCATTAGTTCTGTGATTAATGTCATTAGATTATGATTATTTTAGGAAGGTTACAGTCAATTTGCACACTGCTTAAAAAGAAAATCTAATTGCTTCCATTACATCTTTCAGCTTATATCCAAGTTCAACATCCACATTGGTAATTAAGGTAAGTAAGTAAGTAAGGTTTCACCATTCACTGCAGCCTGAAACAAGGTTAACATTTGTGCTTTCCTCACACTGATGTCATGTTCTTACCATCATCACCAGTTCTATTTTGTAAAATGAAATATAAACTGTAGGTGCTGTTACATAAATGCATGGAGCATAATTCATAAGCTCGTAATTCCATGAAATAAATGATTCATTTGGTGTAAGGTTAAGCTACATCATAGGAATATACTGATGTTTGATGAATAAACTACAAGTTCAGTAGTTCACTAAGTACATTTATTATGTTTATGTGTCAGAGCAATGTTTACTGTTTTGCTATGATGGTATTCACTGAGGGAGCTATGGAGCGATGCGGATGCATGCCTTACATTGCTAATTAGTTGTGTGTTGCAGTTAACATGTGGAGCTGATTGTTAAATGCACTTTGAAGGACTTTTAAGGTCCTCTTTTCATGACCAGCAGCAAACAAGGTATTTAGTATCAGTTGTTCATGCCTTTCACGTTGTCATCATTAAGTCCAATTTGCATATTCATACAATGTATGATATGTTAATTCCATGTACTGTTTTGCACGCGATTTAAATACAGTTCTCTCAGTTTGGAAGTCCAGGGATGCATAAGAAATGACACATTTCCAAATGAGTGAGTAGCAATAAGTTTAAAGAGCCAATCTGTGTCATGAAGGGAGCTACACTACATAAACACTTATTTAATGAAACATTTTACGAATGCAACATTTTACGATGATGTGATGTATTTTAACATTATCTCACCTCAGGAATTGCACCTGAGAGCGCAGTGGCTGTGTTCGGAGTCACTAACATGCTGCCTGCTGCAAACTTCTAAACTTCTACGAAATCAACATACTAGTTTAACAGACTTTAACAGTGCGTCGAAGGATACTGCTGGGCACATTTCCAACGATTTGTATTCTTTTTTGTCACTGGCTTGTCAAATCTTTGAAAACGCTGTGAAGTTAACAAGCATATATTATATGTACTATTTTCTTGAAGTCACTCATTAGAGAGTTGCACTTGTTAGGGTTAGAAAATATTTGCCAATCTAATACAAAATTCACATAACGTGGATTAAATGCGCAACACACCAATCAGCCGCAACAATAAAACCACTGACAAGTTTAGTATTAAGTAAAATACAATAGCCACATGATAATTCCTGTCTTAATGAGGATTTTAATGTTCAGTTTATATTGAATATTGAATATTATATTGAATATGCTTTTTTTTTTTTTTTTTTTTTTTAAAGGTGATTTTTTTTTTCATGGTCATTTTGGAGGCTTTGATTTGTGGTGCTGTTGAACTGTCCTGGGTTGTAGTGAGATGTGCTATATTACATGACAAAATATTTGGAACTCATCTCACCATAATCCCTGGACCACAATTTACATTTTGCAAAAAACGAATGATAAAATACCAATGGCTATTACTGGCTATTGTATTATTCTTAACACAAAACCAGTCTGTTGTTTTGATGGTGGTTTTTGGTTGCTGATTGTTCTTCTATTCAAGTATGTTTGTGGGTGCATTCCAAACACTTTCCCCTTCAACATGATTAACAAGGTTCCTCTACCTCACCACCCATCCCAAGACGGCAAACTTTACCTCAATAAATTGCACAACTCCATCTGTTAAAAATACACTGCAATTGCAACGTTTTTTAAAAGCACTGATTAAAACAGAGACATAAAACAATTTGTCATCAGGAACAAATTAACTGACAAGATCATGAAAAATGGCACCGGTAAGATATAAACAGTATAATACCTCTGGGATCTGCTGATCTGCAAGGGTCAGTGGGATTAACGTGGGCTGAGTTAAAATTTAGTTCTTCAACAAATGCCATATTTCATTTGAGAAATGTTTTCTCACAATTGCATTGTCAGATTGAGCTCTAGACTGGTGTGCAGACAGCACAAAAGCTTGTTTTGCAACAGTAGTAGAAGTGCAGGCCTCTGACAGTGACCTTGAGATACATAAACCACACTACTGCCGCTGTTTTCATGCGTGCATGAGTGTGTGTAGCAGTCTTTCTGACTCTACAAATGGCAGCAGGTGATGCATGAACACCCACCTGACATATATCTGCCGGGAGTGCCATTATAAATGTGTGTAGAGTATCATAAACATGTTAAGGACACTTTCTGCGGAGATGGGGGTTCAAAATCAGATTAGTTAAATAAATAAATAAAATAAAATAAAATAAAATAAAATAAAATAAAATAAAATAAAATAAAATAAAATAAAATAAAATAAAAAAAATAATAAAAGGTTCCTGAATGATGCACTATCAGTATCATCCAAAACCATTGACTGCATATAACAGAGCTTCCGGGTCTCAAAAATGATGCCTACGAGGAAGTTTTAAACCTGCATTCTATCCAATTCTACATGATTGCTCCTATTGTATGATATTTTCCAAACATTTCGCGTATATGTCGCTATTAAGCTATTAGCTGTCAAGCTTACCTCGAGTTACGGAAGCTAACTTTGTTAGCAGCGACTTCTCACAGTAAAAACGGACGTTCTGGCTGATGCAGTCAGATATACGAGGCACCCATAGTTTTCCTCAGCTCCGCCCTCTCGTCCAAATAGGTCCTGGTTTCAGAATTTCAATATGGCGCTGTCCGTGAAGCAAAACTCCAGGTTTCAAATCAGGTGTCCACAAACCAGTGGGTAATGTCACACTGGCGTAGTCCATCTTTTGTATGGTCTATGAAAACCAGACAGCATGTGGAGAGATAGTATGGGCATTTAAGATTAGTTCAGTCCGATAAAACAGCCATTGTCTGGAAAGTCCATTTCTTCAGCACATTTTTTTTGGTTTAAAGGCCCCTCAATCAATCACAATTAGCATACCTCGTGGCTCTTGTTCGTTCAATTAATTAATTTCAATAGCCCCAGTCAAAGTCTCATGTTGCACTATCTATTATCATTCATTAAGAATGAAAAGGTCTTAAACTTCAATATGCTGCATATTCAGCAGCGCAGAGCACAAATAAATTAAGCAAGATGAAAGAAATCAAACATTTGGGAATGTGTAATTATCATTCTAACTGCTTTGTTTGCTCATATCTGCAAATACCTCTGAGGTCTCCAGAAGTAAAGTTCAGCAGGCGGCAGACTAAAGCCTGTACCAGGTGGCTTCTTTTCTCTTTTTACCAAATCAATCCCTTTACTTTCATTCGTCTTCAATTCCAAAATGGAATGATAGCAAATGGGCTCATGGAGCTCTTTTCTATTGAGATGCATAAAAGAATATGAACACAATGTTCATGGCAATTACAATGTAGATTAAACACCTTTCATATCCTCGGTGCGTTTTTGACTGAGGTTGCAGAAAATACAATTTTGCTAAAACTTTAATTGCATATATTCGTCAGTGAGCGGTCTATGTTTGCCTAACAATCCTTTAAAGTGGAAGAAAATTAGATCAATTTACGGTGGCATAAGGTCCAGTAACAGTCAAACCAACTGATTTCCTATCTCAAGTTTATTTAATGAGCGTGTAAAACACATCTGCTCATTCTTTGTGGACAAACTGATTGCTGAGGCAACTCATGATAAACAGACAACAGCTTGAAGACCCAGCCGTTCATTTGGGCTGAGGATCCACAGGTCTGATTCCTGAATGAAAAGCTATGTAATTCTATGAAAGGTAAAGGTTGTTTGTAAAATATTTTGTGGGTCTGTGATTAAGTCCAGATTCATCAATGTGAACAGAGTGACACAAATATGTCTCTAATTAAAAGCTTTTCATCATCCTTTTAGAACTATAATTGGACAATGAATAAATAAGGTTGGATGTAAGGGAGAACTAATTACACAGAGGAAAACACCATGAAAAGTGAAGCTACAGAACAAAGTTTCTCAAACTAACTTACAAAAAAAAATATTGATCCAGTATATGCCTGATGTTTCCTCAGGCCGACTGTTCCAGAGGCGTGAAGGCTTTGATAGAGTAAAGGCGATCACCTTTATTTTTCAAACTTGACTTTGGAACAAAAGAAAGGCTAAAGAAATGAAGTGAAGTGAGATGCAGGTCACAAAAATGTCCTCAGGGTGTTTCTCTTTCACTCATCTAAGTTTCAAAGACCAACTGTATGTCCTGTGCAGCGATCCCAACCATTAGTGAGGACATAAAGCAACTGTACTCAAGGGCTCGACGACACTTCAACTGAGCCTGGATGGCAGCTTTTTGTTTCTTTTTTTTGGGTGATTCTTCTGCTACTCCCGTCATTCATGAGAAAATACTAATCCTAACCATTGGCGAGATTTATGTTATGTTAATTTGTGCTTAAATGCTGTTGCAAATATGAGTTAGTACAGCTCTCCCAGGTCAGCAATGCATTCAGGTGTCCCTGTACCAAATACTCCCCAGTTTTAATTGCACCATAGCTAACCACGCACCACATACAGTATATTCACCTCACTACAACTTCACGCACTGTCTCATATACACTCGTGCCAGCACAACACAGGCTCACAGGCTGCAGGAGGGGGGCTAGAGGGTGTGTAGGGGCACCCCATCACTTTCACACCCCGTTGTTTTTCCTCCTCGGGCGGGGTGGTGGGGCTCTGCAGCCTGGGGAGTGGCACCAACCCATCCTGGGGCATCGCGAGTGGCATGCGATGTTGGCGTCCCGCCCCAGTGAGGGTGGCTGCTGGGGGTTACTCAGGTGTCCCCAGCGTTTGGTGGGCCTGTCGCTGGGGATCACACCAGTTCATAGACTAGGGGTGGGCCACGGGCATCGATGTGTTTTTTTTGTTTTACCACCAGGTCCGTCAACTTGGCTCCCTGGGTTTGGGGGGTCCCTCACTCTGCTCCATTGGGGTGGGGATCTCGTGGGAGCTCTCACCTCCCTGGGGTGGCAGGCCCCTTGTTCGGGGTCTTGGTGGGCTTGCGCTTGGGAGTGTAGAACCCTGGGCTGGGATTCTGCTCTCTCCTGTCCCGCTGTGGATCTTTCTCTGGCTGGGGGCGAGGCCTCTGTGGCCCTCTGCTGGATCTTCTTGGTGGGGTTGCATGGCACCCCCCGGGTCATGTGGCCTTGTGTTCTACTTGCTCTGTGGAGACCACGGGTTGCTTTGGCAGCTGGATTCTTGGCCTGACTGCCGATCGGGGTTTGCAGTGTTGCGGCTGCGCCCCCTCACTTCAACTCCAAATCTTTCCCAGTGACAAACATTCGCAGCGGACACACGCCCACTTGCTCACTCACCTGTTTGCCCGCTCATCCGTGCTCTCACTCACACACACACACACACACACACACACACACACACACACACACACACACACACACACACACAGGACTGTAAGCGTTATAATGTAGATGTACAACCGGGACATAATGCTGCTTTGGTCACTGCTGCTGTTGCTGTTGTTGTTGTTGTGTATGTCCACCATTCCCCGACTCCACCAGGTCATGCCCGGAATCCCAGAATCCACATTTTACAATAATAACGGAATGCAGATCGTACCACAGGAGTATTTCAGACTCCTCCTTTGCGGAGCAAATCTGGCTGGCACCATCAGCCACCAAGACCTTTCATTCTGTATGCCTTGGCTGCTGGACGGACAGGGGGAAAAAATAAATAAATAATAAAACAAACAATGTATTTAGGTAAGAAACACTGAATACAGGCACATATTTTCAATCAAATCTTTTGCATCATCTTTCCCACTTTTCTTTTAATTTGTGATACCCCAAAATGTGTTTAATCATCATTTGTACCCCACCAGTGGTGCTCTGTGGCTAACCGGCATTTCCTAAATTTTGAGAGGATGTAAAAGGGACTCCCTTTATATCTGCACATTCAGGTCTGGAGTGCTTCTTGACATTAAGGCTTCTTGAGAAAGCCTTTATCTGTATTTAAAGCTTGGTACACTTTGCAGAGTGGCTGCTGTACGCTGCTGCTCTTGGCCTTTCACACCCACTCTGTCACCCAAGTTTAAATGTCAAGCCCACATTAGCTTGAGAAGACTTGCATGGATACAACTGGTTATCTGACAGTCTCTCTCACACACACGCACACACACACACGCACACACACACACACACACACACACACACACACACACACACACACAGGACTGTAAGCGTTATAATGTAGATGTACAACCGGGACATAATGCTGCTTTGGTCACTGCTGCTGTTGCTGTTGTTGTTGTAGTTGTTGCTGCTGTTGTTGTTGTA
>CAAKHG010048871.1:0-10395 GCA_901007715.1 Dactylopterus volitans | reverse complement strand
CACACGCACGCGCGCACGTACACACACACACACACACACACACACACACACACACACACACACACACATACATACACGCACACATACATACAAACACAGATACACACATACATACATACACGTACACACACACACATACATTTACACACATACATACATACATACATACATACACATACACACACATACACACACGTACATATACATACATACATACATACATACATACACACACACATACATACATGCATACACATGTAGCCAGATGTTCATAGAGAAATAAAAAGAAGAAAAAAAAAACTGACCAGCAATATCTACATACATACATACACACACACATACACACACACACATACATACATGCATACATACGCACACACATACATACATATACATACACACACATACATACATACATACACATACATACATACACACACACATACATACATATACATACACACACACACACATACATACATGCATACATACGCACACACATACATATACATACATACACATACATACATACGCACACACACACATACATACATGCATACACATGTAGCCAGATGTTCATAGAGAAATAAAAAGAAGAAAAAAAAACTGAAAAATGAAACATTTGCGTCAAATGTTCCTTTAGTCTTATTAGCAATCTCACACAATCGCGCATTAATCATACACAAAAAAAAACAAATTAGCCAGTCGGATTTGCAGCTGCCGCGCGCCCAACAAGGGATATGAATGATTGAACAGTTTTTTTTTGTTTTTTTTTTGGTTTAATCCGACTGAGTCACGGCCAGTAGGCGGAGGCGACCTCGGGTTCGTTTAATCGGCTCCGACATCACGACGTTCCCTCCGGCGCCGCGACCATGGGCGGGGTTGCGGGAGGGGAGCGGGGGGGGGGCAGGATCCCGGGTACTCTGACTGCAACCCGCTCGCGAAACCGAAAGACTCGGTCGGCGTCCGAACGAGCGCTCGATCGGTTTGCAGCAGCAATCTTGTCTTGTGCTGCGAAAACAGGAAGAAAAAAAAAATATGGAAACGAATCCGACTCCGAGCTGAGAGGGAGGAGGTTCTGTTAAATAAAGCATAAAGGCATTTAACACGCGGTTCCCGGCAACGGTGGTTGGGTTCGCCCGTCTATTCAAGGCAGCTAGTGAGTCACACAACAATGGAGAGACGCGGCTCAATGTGAGGAAAATAAAGGAATTTATGAACATAGCAGCTCTGTGGCTTCACCCGGCGCACCTGAGTCCTCCGATTCAAAGTTGGGGGGGAAGTTAAGATGTTTATTTATCTATTAGTGTGTTTATTCAGTGCAAAAAAAAAAAAAAAGAAGTGAAATATAGGCCAAAGCCAGGAACCGTGACGACAAACAAGATCATCAGGAAGACGTTCTCCTCCAGGTTTGAAAAGGACGAGGAAGGAGGAAGGAAAATTGCGAGAAAAGAGCCTCTCCAGCCCCACACCTTTTGTATTTCTTATCACTTCCCTTTCAGCTTCATTAAATGACGATAAAATAACGGCCTCGGCTCGTCGCCGGCGGTGACGTCTTTAACAGCGCCGCAGCCAGTAACCATAAAACCGCGTCCCTCTGTCTTTCAGGAGGGGCTGGTTCCCCTCGTCCTACTGCCGCGCGCTCTCGGAGCCCCTGGTGAACAACAACAGGTAAGCAGACTCCAGTTCTCACACACACACACACACACCAACGCGCACACACACACACCAGCAGCGGGTGTCGCGTTACAGCCGGCTGTATTGTTGGTCGCCCCGGCCCGATAAAGCGGCGTGATCCCAACGCGGGAGGCTTTCCCCCCTCCCTCAACCTTTGATTCCTGCGTCTCCTCGCCGCTTCCACACACGCGTGACGTCCCTGTGGTTAACATTGTTTTGCGCTCTTAAGAAACCGGGCTGGTTTTTACGATGCGCTTTTACGGGCCTTTTACAGTGGCAGTAATGGGAGCAATCATAACAACGATGACGGTAATAATGAAAAGAAGAAGAGCATTTAATGGCGTCGCAGCCCTGGCGCAACTAAATTCAGCTTAAAATGCTTTTTTTTTGTTTGTTTGTTTAAAGTGGAAAAACTAGCTTCGACCAACTAGAAATAAATTGAGTTCCGTGTAAAATTGGGATCCAAAGAATGCGAGGTTGTTAAAGAAAAAATTAATTTAAAAAAAAAAAGAAAAAAAAAAAAAAAGAAGAAAGCCAGGAGCAGGTTGAAGGCTAAAGGAAGAGAGGCTTATTAAAAAATTTTTGTCGGCGTAACTGACAGTTTATTTTAGTGCTTTTTTGGTGGCGTTTGCCGGTAATTAAAAATGAATCCAGCTAACCGCACAAGCTCGGCAAAAAAAACCAAAAAAACAAAACCCACAGGACGTCGTTAGCGTCGTTAGCGGCGCTCGCGCGCGCCCCCAGATGCGCCATTATGAGGTCACAGGTTGAGAGCGAGCCGACAAGTGGGGGGTTTGAATCCATAGCGGAGCCAGTTATGATTATTTTTGACACGCCGCATGCATCCAAAAAAAATAAAATAAGGGGGGAAAAAAAAAGCGGGTTCATTCAGGAATGAGCTGCTAAGTAAAAATCCTCCCTGAGTTCTTAAAATTTGAAGGCGGCGGACGAATGTGAGCAGCGATATGACACCACATTTACTACCTTTAACCGCATCAAAAGCCAAAACATATTTATTTATGTTGTCATAGTTGCTTTTTTTTTTGGACAGCGTGGCCACGCCCCTTTTGCACTTTGTGCCACTCGCATGAACCCAAACAGTAACTCAGGGGCGGTTTCTATCTCGCCGCTTATCTTCACGTGAGCCCAATTATGTCGTAAAGGCCCTTAAACGGCACAAATCCGGTCGGCTCTCGTGGTTCTTCCTCTCCTTCCTCTTCACGGTTCACCCCCCTCCTCTCTGCAGCGTGTCGGCGGCGGCGGCGGCGGCGGGGGCGCCGTACCGCAGCCGGAGCGTGGTCAACCTGCACCACCAGGACACGGAGACGGACGAGGCCACCATGATCCTCCCGCCGGCGGACTACTGCGACCCGCAGCAGCGCAGGATCAGCAGGAAGGGCAACCCCGCGGCGCCCGCCCTCGCCCTCGCCGCCAACAACAGCCACCACCACCACCACCACTCGCCCACGCCCTCCGCCGCCTCCTCCTCCTCCTCCGATCACAACACGGTCAGTGGCGGCGGCGGTGGCGGGAGGCCACGCCCACGTGCTCTTGCCACCCACGCGCCGATACGATCTCAGATAGGGCTGCCACCGCGGCGCAGTGTCTTACCCGATCCCGATGTAGCGCCGCCGCCCGCATCCGTGCGGCCTTTATCTCAGTTGCCGATGACAACGCGGGTTACCAGCTTTGACACGTCTGCCTCCGCCCCGATACTCTCGGCGCTGAACATTAACAACAGTCGTTTACTGCGCCGCGTTATCTGCCAGAATGAGGTTAAATACATATTCTGCGTGGAATTACCCCAATTTTATCCCTTCTCCCCGGTTGGAGGTTTGAAGTTGCCCACTCATGGATATGAGGCGCATGTCTAATCGGCCATAGGCGTTATTGCGTGTCGTATCTGGCCCCTCCTCCAGCCCCCTCATAACAAAAGTGGTCATGGAAACTAGACGATGCTGGGGGTTTTTCTTTGTTTTTGTTTTGTTTTGTTTTGTTTTATAATTTTGGATGAAAAAGTAAATCAGTCAGTATAATTCGAAAACCGTCCCCGGAGCGCCGAACCTTCTCCGTGTCAGAGCGGGTTTCCGAACACGCGGCAACCCCAACCTGACAAACGCAAACACAACCCTAGTTGTGTTTTCATGGGTTTAGTTTATTATTATTATTTATTTATTTTTATGCATAAACTGCCTGGTGTTATTTGAGCGGCGCAGCGCGGGTCAAGGAAGAAACCATCACATTTTGGTGTTGATGCATTATGATGAGTGAAAAACTTTTTTTTTCTTCCGCTCACGTTGATATTGGCGGCGCAGAAAAAAAAAATTACAGCTATTTTTCCATGGAAACTGCCAAAGGGGGCAGAGCGTGGGCGGAGGGGGCAAATGACTGGTGTGGGGGGGTCAGAAGGGGCACACCTGGACGTTTCCCTCAGGGAATATCGAAAGGATCCGGGCGGAGGTCGGCGCTCCGCCTCCCTGTCGTCGCTCTCGCTCCCTTTCATGGACGCTCCCTCCATTTGCAATCCATGCAAAGCAGCAGGCTGCGGTTTGGCCGCGGGTCGCCGGGCGGATGCAAATGCCCCCCCCCCCCCACACACACACACACCCTCACCTCCCCCCACCCCTGCCTGCACGCGCAGCCCCCGCTGCCTGTTGAGCGTCTCTCAGCGAACAGATGGAAGATTCGGAGGTGGCGGAGCGGATCGTGACCCTCTTTCTCGCCTCCGCGGAATTCATCATTCGCTACCTGTGTGATTGACGGGGCCAACAATTAATGTGTGTGTGTGCGTGTTGTGTGTGCGTGTTGTGTGTGTGTTTCCTTCCCTGTCAGTCCACATCCGGATCCCTCTGCCACTGACTCAGCGTTAGATCGGAATTCCGAGCCCCGGCTGAACCTGACACACGTCTCCCCTCTTCGCCGCTGCCTCCTCGTTCTTTCAGCTTCTCTCGTGGCCGCTGGCGCGACGCTTCGGCGCGCTGGCCTTCCCTTTTAGAAACTCCGCCCACTTGCTTTTACTTATTTGTTCGTTTATTGAGTCCTGGTTGGTCTTACAGAGCCATTCAGGCTCGCAAACCCCCCCCCCACCGGTTCAACACACACACACACAGATGCCGGAGTAGACTTGCTGCCAGGAAAAAGTGTGTGTGCGTGTTTCCTTAAATGAGTGTGTGTGTGATCTGCAGGTAATTACAGCTGCACTGATGAGCCCCGCCGGCGTGTCGGGAGAGGAAGTCGTTGTAACCGCAGCCGTTTCCTGGCCCGGTTTTACAGCCGTTTGTTTATAAAGTCCACAAACACGTGCTTCCATTGTCATCAGGGTCACGTCTGTATCAGCCAAGCAGTATTTTTTTTTTTTTTTTTTTTTTTTTTTGTCCTCAAACTCGTGAGGAGAGGAGAAAGCAGGTCTGAGGGAGGTGTCGTTAAGCCTGGAATGTTACCGTCACCATGTCAGAAAAATGCACCCTCGCTGGTTTTCGGCGTTGGGCGTCGAGGAGACGATAAGGGCCGAGGGGGAATGAGTGGATTTTAAGGGATTGGGGCAAAAGTGACGGAAAACGGGGTGGCGGTGTGGAAGGCGACGCGGCGATCGGCCCCCGGAGCGGACGCCCGCGTGGACGGAGGGGAGGGCGAGCACAGACGTGGCGCTGCTGAGGTCCTGTGGGGTGGAAATTTCCCGGGCGGCCAGTCCGAGGACGCGAGCGCGAGCGCGGGCGCAGCTCAGCTCTCGATCCGCCACTGACATCTGGTGGCGGGTGTGGAGTATTGCAGCCTGAGCGCAGGAAGCCAAACCCCCCCCCCCGGCCTCGATCGCCCAGCTCAAACACTTATGAAATATTCACTAGTTTCTTTAGTGACCAGGAAATTTCCGGCGCTTTTGAATCCTCTGTCGCCGCGCGTCTTGTGTCGCGCCCGAATTATCAAACAGAAAATATGCTGCATTTCACGGACGCTTTAAACGCCTCCGATCCCACGCCAGGGGTCGCCGTCAAAATCCGGCGCAGACTTTTTCCAGTATTCAGAGGTCAGAGGTCACATTGAGCTCTAAAAGATTTTGGATGTGATGAAATTTCCTATCCGGAGGTCAATATTTTTCCAAGAAAAACCAAAACCAAAAACAAACTTTTCCCGATCATGGGTGGACTCAATCCCCCTTTTAATTCTTTCAGCACCTGGATGATACAGAAAGTCCACAGTCTGGCTTCTCATTGGTGCAAATATGCGAAACCATCATCATCACCATTGATCTGGGAGGGAAAAAAAAACAAAACAAAAAGAAAAGACGTTGCCGCGGTGAGAAGACTCGCGTTTCCTGAAGTTCCAGATTCCACGCCGCCGCGCCACGGGCCGCCGTTTTCCCACGCCAAGTCGGAATCCCCCAGCAGCCTGAAACATGCGCTCATACTTGACGTCAAACTAGACGTTTTTTTTTGTTGTTTTTTTTTTCGGGCGGGGGTGGAGGGTTATTAAATGCTGCAGATCCTTTATGGCTGTGGGTGATTTATGACTCAGAGGTGTAAGCGAGTGTCTTCCTCTTCTCTCCGCAGACCAACCAGCCCAACGGCGTCTCCAGGCCGACGCCGGCCTACCTGGCGTAAGTCACGGCGCCCACGAGACGCTCAGCCTTTCCCCCGCGCGCACGCCGCCGACTCTCCTCGCTCATATTCTGTTTGTTTTTTTATTTATTTTTTTTTCTCCGCTCAGGGGAGGCAACCCGTTCGCCACAGTCCGGCTACGTCCGACCGTCACCAACGACCGCTCGGCACCCGTCATCTGATTAAGGTCGCGCTTCCGCAGACGCGGGTCATCCGAACCCCAGGCGACACCTTCCACAGCTTCTGGTCCGGGCACAACTGACAAGAGGAGAAAGGGGCAGAGAAAAAGGAAAAAAAAAAAAAAAAAAACATTAAAAAAAAAAGCCATTTAAATCTGGGATCTCCTCGCTGCTGCAAAGTATTCTGGGACCATTTTTATTTACAGAACAGACGCTTGTGTATTTAATATATATATTTTTTATGTTTTTTTTTGTTTGTTTGTTTGTTTTTTCGTCCATTTGTGGTGGTGATACTTAAACGACCACGTCCTTGTCTGGGGGGAGTCGAGATGAGCGAGGACGGGATACCGCGACCTTATTTATGCTTGTTGTTTGTCCACCTTCCGACGACTGTTAGGGAATGTTTTCCTGTTGCCATAGGGACAGTAGAGGAATGTACCGTCGAGGACCTTCGCATTTCACCCCCCTCGGGTCCTGTTGACATTGTTGCTTCTCAGTGTCGATACCTTTTTTTTTTTTTTTTAAAGATTGACGCTGTTGCAAATCGTGATCTTTTATTCCTTGATATTTTTTTTTTTTTTAAATGTATATAGATTTTTACAACAGATGCTACACGGTCGTCTTTTTTTTTTTTTTTTTTTTTTTTTTTTAATTTTTTTTATTTTTTTTAAACTATTTTTTTATGTTTTTTTTTTTTTTTTTTTTTTTTTTTTTTTAAGAGCTCAAATGTTGAAGCAGGACTCGATGCCTTAATAACACATATAACTTCTGTAATAAAAGAAATACATTATTCATCAACCTCATCCTCTCACACATGGACAGTGCAATGATCTCTGCTTTCCTAAATCCACGTTAGCATTCATTTTGGTCTCCGATACACGTGATGCCCTTTAAAAAAAAAAAAGAAAAAGAAAATAAAGATATATTTCTTCAGTTTGCTATTTTGATTTTTTGTTTATTTTCATTCTGGGCGCTTTGCTATCTCATCAACAAAATGAAAGCACGCAGCCAAAGACTTTCAGTAGCGTTCATTTTTAATAACAGGAACTCATATATATTTTTTATATATATGTATATATATAAAAAGTAAGAACCTCAATCATGAGAGCGTGCGTAGTGTTTCCTAAAGCCTTTTTAAAAATATCCCTTCCCTCCACTCGGTTGCATTTTCTTTTCTGACGTGCTTTTTAATTTTATTTTTTTTATTTGTAGAACATCTTGCAGCGATGGAAGACGAAGACATGGGACAGAGACGAGGACAAAAGACATTCTCACGTTTTGATTGTCTGGCTGTGTGTATGTGTGTGTGTGTGTGTGTGTATGGGGGGGAGGGGGTTAGGTGGGAAGGGAGGTGGCGTCTTGTCACAGGGCAAAGTGCTAAGATAGAAATCCAGAGGTTCTACGCGCCGACATGGTTCCGTCTGCTCCTAGATGGCCTCCTTTAAAGGGACACTCTCGAGGGAGGAGTTCTCGTAAAGTCCGAAATCAACCCCCCCTCCCCCCAAAAAAAAAGGAAAAGGGAGGGGGGTGGAGGGTGGGGTCGAGGGCTTCTTCCTATTGTGTGTACCTGAGGTCTGCGTCGGCCCTGGAAAAGCACAACCACCAGCAGAAGAATCGACAAAACATTTTGACAGTGCAAAATATGGCCCCGAGGATGAAATATCAACGGAAAAAAAAAAAAATTTATATATAGGAAACGCCGCAGGCTCTCCGTCAGACAGGAAGTCCGTCGTTGTTGTTGTCAGGTTCTGACAGCTTATAACTGACTGAACTGCTTGTATGTGTTATTCCAGCCGGGAAAATTACAAAACAAAACAAAAAAAAAGCTAATATATCAGTGATCTGCACGGATGCTGTGATGGCTACAAGGTCACGAAAGCACGGCGATAATCCACAAAAAAAAAAAAGAAAGGAAAAACAAAATGCTCCAGCAAAGACAAATTATATAAATGAAACAACTAAACATTGGGAATCTGCTCAGATCGTTGAGCTCACAAATCTACAGAAGAAGAAGTCATGACTGATGGTCACTCAGCATGTGGTGAAGGCACTGACAAACACCTGGACACGAGAAGATACCCGCCACTAGCAGATGAGAAGAGATTCGTACACATGCTTCTAATTCAAAAACAAAAAACAAACTCTAAGCAGATTGATGGTTATGTCATCCTGATCACTGGTTGTACGCAACATAATGGCGACGGCGGCCATGTGCAATATTAAGAGAAGGTAACTGAATGAAAGACAAAAAAATATATATATATATATATATGTATATGCTTGATTAGATGTGTGTTTGTGTGCGCATGTGTGTGTGAGAGAGAGAGATAGAGCTGTAGTTTGGTCCCTCTAGCCGAAGGTGGCGCCACAGTTGGGACACCTTCTCTGACGCAGTGCAAAGCAGAAGAGGATGCCCACGGGGAAGAAGAAGATGGCGCAGAGGATCCCCAGGCAGGTGAAGTCGTCCTCCAGAACGCCGACCCTGCAGCACAGAGAGGGATTAAAAGAGGGATCGAGCTCAGCCATGATCGGGAAAAGTTTCTTTTTTTGTTTTGCTTTTGGCAAAATATTGACCTCCGGATAGGGAATATCATCGCATCCAAAATCGTTTAAAGCTCGCAGTGACCTTTGACCTCTAAATACTGCAACAGACACACACACACACACAACCATAAAGCATGGATAAGTAACACCGGCCGATCGGGACGCTCGCTGTAGTCGATTCTTTTGCGCTCCCATCGACGCGGCTCCGGGATCAGACGCGTTTGCTCTCCCGACACGTTTTCATTGGCCCTCCGTAGAATTCCGAGACTCTTTCCGATAAAACCGCAGGAGAGGCCGCGATTCCGAGCAGGAGAGAAAAAAACAAACCCCAACTATAGTGACGTTTGATGACGGACGCCATCCGAGATCGGTACGCTTGCATGTTCTACTGGCTTTTATTCAATTTGGATTGTTTTTTACTACCCACTACTGCACCACCCACTACTGTACCACATAGTACTGCACTACCCACTACTGTACCACCCACTACTGTACAACCTACTTCTGCACTACCCACTAATTTACCACCTACTACTGCACTACCCACTAATGTACCAACTACTATTGCACCGCCTACTCCTGCACCACCTACTACTGTACTACCCATTACTGCACTACCGCAGCCCTGTGTTCTACTGCACTACGTATTTCTGTACCACCTACCACTACACAACCTACTGCCCTTTGTGCGACTGTACTACCCACTACGGCAAAACCCGCTCCTGTCCTGCGTATTGCTGCACATACTAAAACTTCATGCAGTACACACTGCCCAGTTAACACAGTACTGGTACACTGACATTCGGTGACGGAGCAAATTGATTCAGGAGCGTGTGCAGACGGGCGAGTGCAGACGGGCGATGCGTTCATACGGCGGAGGTTTAGTGATTTGGAGTATGTGGAGCGATATGACCACAAAAAGGGGAACGTATACTTATAGATTAAAATTTGGGATTTGGAATCAAAATGATGAAAACTCTTATTTTCGACATCGGCTCTCATCACTTAAGCGCGGCCGCGTTTGACTGCTTCTCCGCGCCGTCACTGGCGGGAGAAGCAGTCAAACCTTCCCGGTTGCAGCGGAACATCGGCTGCCGGCGAGGATCGCTCCCCCAGTGGCCGGAGCCGGTTGCCGGGCAACGAGGGTACGCAGGGCCCGGCGGCGAGCGGGCAGGCGCCCGTACAAGTATTTCATCGCGACGTTGTTGGCAAACATGATGTCGGTGGGCGCGCCGACGCCTGCAGCTTCATCCGCTGCGGTCGGCGATGAACGGAACTTGGAGGAGCTTTTTTTTTTTTTTTTTTTTAAATCAGCGATTGAAGCAAAACTCGGCCACATGAGATCGTTGTGGACGGTAGAAACGAAGCAAACGGGCGGCCCGCTAAGCTCGGCAACGAGG
>CAAKHG010048862.1:0-20866 GCA_901007715.1 Dactylopterus volitans | reverse complement strand
AGAAGCACATATTTTTCCCAGTGCATCATGGTCCCCTCTGCAGCCTAGACCTATAGCAGCATGACTTCGAGCTGGTCCAAGGCGGGCCTGAGCCAGCCCTACCTATAAGCTTTGTCAAAAAGGAAAGTTTTAAGCCTACTCTATAATGTAGAATGGGTGTCTGTCCCTTGACCAACACTGGAAGATGGTTCCACGGGAGAGGAGCCTGATAGCTAAAGGTTTTGCCTCCAATTCTATTTTTAGAGATTCTAGGAACCACAAGTAAGCCTGCATTCTTGGAGCGCAGCATTCTGGTCGGGTAATATCGTTCTATTAACTCCTTGAGATATGATGGCGCCAGACCATTAAGGGGCTTTATAAGTAAGAAGAAAGAATTTGAATTCTATTCTATTGCGTTAGTAAAAGGCTGGTACACTACACATACATGATTTTTACTCATTTGAGCAGTAAAATGTGCTGACCTCAGCTGTCAACACTTGCAAGCAAAACAAAAATAGTGAATGACAGAAGGTGTAACTACAAACGGGAGAGATCAGTGACCTCTGGACAACCCCTGCAGACACGCACAACTACATGCACACACTGACAATACCAAAATTGTGAAACAATCTTCCAAAGCACTTTTACAGACTTTAAAGTTTTTCCAGTGTCACCTTAAGTTAATTCAACTCTGAAATAACAGATATACAGGACAGGACAGCTTTGTGACAAAACATGACTAATATTGAAGCCAGGATGTTCCTTGCCTCTGCATACTATTATTTTTGGACACCATGACTGCTATAAGAGACCAGTGCTGATGAAATTCTCTGAGCTACTCAGCTGAATGCCTCTGCTGAGTCCGGGGAAATGGCAACCCAACCTCTGGAATCTCAAAAACTCTCCATGTAGAATTGTAATGACATTATGGCGAGAGAGATGGCAAAGTGTCGGCCCGCAAGCAGAGATCATAAATCCCTCAGAATAAAGCCCAAACTCCCCCTTCCTTCTTTTTGTCCATTCTAGCACATCTCCACCTCATTTCTTCTTTTCCCTTAAGAACATATTTTCTCTCCCCTTCTTCTCCTCCACTTCTCACTGTTCACCAGACCTGAACATGAACTTTCTCTCAAAGTTCCATTTGTCAAAAAATTGTATTCTGCTTCCTCTGAATCTCAAACCTTCAATGACTCAAAGAATACTGTACTTGTATTCTTGTGGCAATTCCTTTTCTGCCATTGTCACATTTTTAATCATTCTGCCAGTAAATAACAATGCCGTGTGGTTTAACCATACTACAAAGAGCCTTTCTCACTCCACAGTATTTTGATCAATGTTCAGACAAATAATATTGATTAGTGAAGTTTCTGGTAATACTCCTTTGTAAAAATTGAATGGCCAGCAGACCTTTTATTCAAAGAATGTTTGATGATAAACAAGAAAGTCACCACAAATACAATAAAATTTTCCTTTACTTGTTTCATTTTTTTTCTTCACAAATTATCCTCATTAACATAATGTAAAAGTATAATAATTTATTATCCTGTAGGATTGAGTGATGGAAACCAATAAGTCATCCTTTAATCAGGTTTTTTCCTCTTGATTTTCATGAGTCCTGGAGTACCAGAAAAGGCATCAGTTGCAGCAGTGATGTTGAGTTCATTGCATTTGGGATCAATTTAATCAATCTATTATTAATCTGGAATCAGAAAATTAATACATTTCATCTCCAATAATTTTCTCAAGCGTTAATTCTTCCAAGGCCACAAGTCCAATCTATATGAAACTTGGAATATAGAATTTGTTGGACCCCATTATAGAAAAATTATGAAAATAATTCTCATTATGCAAAAGATATTGAAGTTATAAAGAAAAAAAAACTCCCTCTTGATAGTACTCAAAAAAGGAAGTTTTGCAACAGGTATTGCCAAAATAAATATTAAGACAAATCTTGTTTCCCTTAGCCCACTGGGCATTTATGCAGATTTGTGACAATCCACCACTAGATATTGGCTTTGTTCCAAATTAAACTATTTTTAATTTCATTTAAGGATTGATACAATGATAGCTGGCAATACACAGATGGGGTTGCTAAGGCACATGTCTGTAATATCTTGTTGCTAGCATCTTCCTGGTGGAGTCTGATTGAGATAGGGGTCTTGCAACTGAATATAATGAGGCACAGATGAGTGTTTTTCTGTCCCTTCTGTCCATATTCTCATTCATCTAGGTCATAGATATCTCAAAGTATTGGATCAGGTCAACTGGACTTGGTTGTGTCTGGAAGACATTTCCAAGACTGGAAGCTAATCTGACTTGTGGTGGGGAGTTTTGAAATTTAAAGCTCTGTGGGGGTCAACCACTGTCTTAGATGTTAACGACTGCTGGGCTCAAGTTGCGTCTCTTTAGTGCGCCATTGTGCTGTAACGTTGTTGTTGGCCGTCGTCATTGGTCAACACTGCATTTCTCGTTTTTCTTCTTTTTTTTTAACAATAATTTAATGTAAATGAGTTAATCAATCTCCTCCATGAACCGTGACCTTATCGTGGTGAAGGAGTTTGCGTACTCTAATGAACCTAGGAGCTTTGCTGTCCGGGGCCTTTTGCCCCTGGTAGGGTCTCCCAAGGCAGATTGGTCCTTGGGGAAGAGTCAGACAAAGAACGGTTCAGAACACCCTCATGAAAAACAGCAGAAGGGTCACGTGTACCCAGCCCAGAGGGACACCGGGGCCCTGCCCTGGAGCCAGACCTGGGGTTGGGGCTTGAGTGCAAGCACCTGGTGGCCGGGCCTACACCCATGGCCCAGCCCGAACCGGCTACATGGGCACCCCCCCAGTGGACCCACCACCCACAGGGGCAGCATGAAGGGTCTGGTGCAATGTGGATTGGATGGCAGACCAAGGCGGGGGCCTTGGCGGTCTGATCCCCGGTTATGGAAACTGGCTCTCGGAACATGGAACGTCACCTCTCTGGCGGAGAAGGAGCTGGAGCTTGTTGAGGAGGTTGAGTGCTACCGACTATATAGTCGGCCTCACCTCCACACATAGCGTTGGCTCTGGAACCCAAGTCCTTGAGAGGGGTTGGACACTCTTCTACGCTGGAGTTGCCCAGGGTGAGAGGCGGCTGGCCGGGGTTGGCTTTTTTGTTGGCCCTGCCTGTATGTTGAGGTTCTCCCGGTTGGACGAAAGGGTAGCTTCCGTATGCCTCCGGGTCGGAACGGGTCCTGACTATTGTTTGTGCTTACGCACCAAATGGCAGTTCAGAGTACCCAACCTTTTTTAAGTCTGTAGGACAGGCACTGGACAGCGCTCCGACTGGGGACTACATTGTTCTGCTGGGAGACTTCAACGCTCGCGTGGGCGATGACAGTGAGACCTCAAGGGGCGTGATTGGAAGGAACGGCCTGCCCGATCTGAACCCGCATGGTGTTCAGTTGTTGGACTACTGTGCTAGTCACAGTCTGTCCATAACTAACACCATGTTCGAACATAAGGTTGCTCATCGGTGCTCTTGGCACCATGACACCCTAGGTCGCAGGTCAATGATCGACTTTGTGGTCATGTCATCTGATCTGGATATTCGAGTGAAGAGAGGTGCAGAGCTATCAACTGATCACTACCTGGTGGTGAACTGGATCAGGTGGTGGGGGAAGCCACTGCACAGACCCTGCAGGCTGAAACGGATAGAACGGAGGGTCTGTTGGGAATGCCTGGTGGAGGAACCTGTCAAGCTGGTTTTCATCTCCCACCTCCGGCAGAGTTTCAACTGTATCCTAGGGGCGGTGGGGGGGACATTGAGTCCGAATGGGTCATGTTCCGCTCCACCATTGTCGAAGCGGCTGTTGCGAGTTGTGGCCGCGAGGTTGCTGGTGCTGGTCGTGGCGGCGCCCCCCGAACTCGATGGTGGACAGCGGAAGTGAGGGGAGCCGTCAAGCTGAAGAAAGAGGCCTACAGGTCATGGTTGGTCTGTGGGTTGGAAGCAGCTGATCAGTACTGGTTGGCTAAGTGGTCCGCAGCCCAGGCAGTTGCAGAGGCAAAACCTCGGGCGTGGGAGGAGTTCGGTGAGGCCATGGAGGAAGACTTCCGGTCGGCTTCGAAGAGTTTCTGGAAAACTCTTGCAGACGGCAACTTGTCCACACCATTCTAGGTGGGGATGGGGAGTTGCTGACGTCACCTGGGGCAATCCTCCAGCGGTGGAGGGAATACTTCGAAGAGCTCCTCGATCCTACGACACGCATTCCCAAAGGGAAACGGAGCTGAGGGACTTGAAGGTGGGTTGTCCAATCACTGGGGCAGAAGTCGCCGAGGTAGTGAAACAACATTGCAGGACCAGGGTGGTGGTTCCTATCTTCAAGAAAGGAGACCAGAGGGTGTGCTCCAACTACAGGGGGATCACACTACTCAGCCTCCCCAGGAAAGTTTACGCCAGGGTGCTGGAAAAGAGGGTCCAATCAATAGTTGAACCTCAGATCGAGGAGGAACAATGTGGTTTTCGTACTGGCCGTGGAACCACAGACCAGTTCTTTACCCTTGCAGGGGAAAGTGGGAGTTTGCCCAACCAGTAAACATGTGTTTTGTGGACTCGCAGAAGGCTTACGACCGTGTGTGGGGGGTGCTCCGGGAGTGTGGGGTGAGCAATCCCTTGCTAAGGGCCGTTCAGTCCCTCTACTAAAGGAGCACAAGTTTGGTTCATGTAGCCGGTTGTAAATCAGACTCATTCCCAGTGAGGGTTGGACTCCACAAGGGCTGCCCTTTGTCACCGGTTCTGTTCATAACCTTTATAGACAGAATTTCTAGGCACAGCCGGGGGGTGGAGGGTATCGAGTTCAGTGAGCGGAGGATCTTGTCACGGCTTTTGGTGGATGATGTGGTCCTTCTAGCCTCATCGAACCAAGACCTCCAGCTTTTGCTGGGGCAGTTCGCAGCCGAGTGTGAAGCAGCTGGGATGCGAGTCAACACCTCCAAGTGCGAGGCCAAGGTCCTCAGTCGGAAAAGGGTAGATTTCCTTCTCAAGGTTGGAGAGGAGGTCCTGCTCAAGTGGAGGAGTTCAAGTATCTCGGGATCTTGTTCACGAGTGAGGGAAGTGGAGTGAGGGAGGTCGACGGGCGGATCGGAGCGGCGTCAGCAGTGATGCGGGCGCTTAACTGATCTGTCGTGGTGAAGAAGGAGCTGAGCCGAAGGGCGAAGCTCTCAATTTACCGGTCGATCTACATTCCAACCCTCACCTATGGTCATGAACTTTGGGTAATGACCGAAAGAACAAGATCGCGAATACAAGAGGCCGAAATGAGTTTCCTCCGCAGCCTTAGAGATAGGGTGAGGACCCGGATAAGAAGAAGATGACGAGTATGAGTACATCAATCATGCACAGATTAAGCGGCTCTACTGGTTATTTCTCGAGTGTGCTTTTCTGTTGTTTCACACAAACATGCTTGGTGTGGTCTTAACAAAGCCCTCTTCGCATACTCGTCAGTATACCTATAGTATAGGTTTCAGCTTAAACTTCAGTTAAAAGTGAAGATTCAAGACCTATTAACCAGAAAACACAATTATTTGTGCTATGATCTTTTGTCTCAGTGTTTTATTAAACACTTCTAATTAGGACATTTTTTTTTCAGATTCTGACCAATCAGGATTGCAGTGTGCAGCAATGAATGAGTCCAGTCTGAGGTCTCAGGCCCTCCATCTCACCCATCTTTGTGGGGAGGTTGAGGCTGAAGAAATCTTCTCTTTAGGATTGGTGTCATTAACCCTCAAATGAGTGACCTCATTTCTGACACCAAATTGTGATGGCAATCTGAAAATCAAAGCTCTTAACCTGAATACTGAGGTCAATTGTGTTTATTTCTTTCCTTTGCAGAAGGATCAGATCTCAGCCAAAGTCATACAGAGAGTCTATCAGAGACTGACTAAGATGCACAGTTTTCCCTGGGCATTTGTAACAGTTATCATTATCATAGCATATCTCTGAGACATTTTTTGTCTCAGAGATATACTAGTGGCAGCAAATAGCACCAAGGAAACAATCTGAAGGATATAACTATGCATATGTAAGCTAAACAGAGTAGTCAGCCTACTATTATTTGCCCTTGCACTGGTTTGACCATAGAAGAGGTAATGTCCTCCGCTATTTTTTTTTTTTTGTCTGCATTTATCATCATAGTTTAACACAACAAAGAGTGTCAACTTTATATGAGATTCATGCATTTTTCTCTTGCAGCTAAATAATACATTTAAGTGTGTGTGACCATCACCTGCCCTCCCTGAAAGCTAGTTTGTTAATTTTTATTGAGTTAAGTGATCTTGTGAGGGAGGGAGGAGAGTGTCCACCAGAGTGACAGTAGGGGGGAGGGAGGAATACGAAAGAGATAGAAAGATGTACAGAGAAAGCATAGCAGGTGGAGCTGGTAGAATCTGATGAACAGAAGGAAACTGTGTTGTTTTATTCATTTTTTCTTCCCGCCATGTGATCATGAGGGTGCACAGGGATTCAGTGTTTGTTTTTGGCAAGGTGGGGTCCCAATGACTGAATGTGTCCCATCAGACAGAGTCAAGCTGGGGATAGGAGTAACCTTGTGAAAGAATGGAAGAGCTGCTCAACAAATGAATGGAGGAGGCCAAAAGATCTGTGGTCCATTTACCAGGCATGCAAGAGAATAGCCAGGATACGATTTCTGTACACAATATGTGTCATTGTTGTGGCTTTATGGTGCATGCAAACCATACTCCTGCTGGCTTGGTTTCCTTTTTTCAACCTGTATTGTAAGTCATCTGTCATCTACATAGCCTCCAGCATATAGAGTTTAACAATGACAAGAGTGACTGAGTTCAGTATCCTCAGGGCAAAGCATGTTGCAGTTCCTACTGGAATCATATTGATCTCTAAAGACACAAAAGCGTTTTACTGAGTTAAAGGCAGAGCTACTTAGCCTTCACTTGAATGTTGGACAATTTAAAAAGAAAAAGGTGGGTTTATTTTCAGACTTGGTATAGTGAGATTAGTATATATTTTCCCTGCTTTGCAATAATGTTTGTCCTCACTGTGCCAACATACAAAGGCAAATGGAAAACATCAAATCCCAGGCAAGGACAGTGGACTGACTCACATGTATTTACCAGCAGGGGTTTTTGTTTTCATCAAATGGTAAATTTATGGGCCCTGAAAAATTGCTTTCTCAGTGCATTAAAATCACTGTAGGATTTAGGTGGCAGTGACCCTGTCATAGTTTTTCCTCCATACATACAGGCCTTCAGTATTTTGCCACTCATCTCTGTCCTGCTCATCCCATCTGCCAGCCACACCTACTTTGTCAGTCACTCCATTCACCTGCTCACTCAGCCGTAGCCATAGAGCAATCAAGCAGGTTCAGAGCTCCACTCTCCTCCACACTCACTGCCAGAATGTTCTTTGTTCACATGCAAGACTTTCCAGCATTCACCCTTCGTCTGATCTCCCAGTTTCAATCCTGCCTGCTCCCAGCCTACCTGCCTTGTCTCTGGCCTGGTAAATGCCTCAGCCCTTCTGTCTTTGACCACAATTCTGTCTCGTCACTTTCTGGGTTTTGTCTGTGCTCACAGGGCTGCTCTCGGACTCCTCCACCTCCACTGCTGCATCATGTGATTTCTCCGGGCAGAAACCTTGAACAGAGCCTGGCTCGAGGTGGGTGGCCATCTGCCTTGACCGGTTGGGTTGACAGAGGGACAAAGAGGGAGACGGAGAGAGAAAAAGGAAGGGGTGAGGGATGAGGGGAAAAGGAAATGCACAGTAAGATCAACTACAATAATATTAAAAGTGGTGGAGGTCCTTGATGGCCAGATAGTTTGTCATTGCTCTCTTGCTACAGAAAAGAGATCAAGCGTTATCTCACTAGATTGACATTAAAGCTCACTTTAACAAGCACACAAATTCTCAAAGCTCCATGCACATTCACTCATTAGCTTCATAATGTGACATCCAAGCAACATACTACTTCAGCAGCTCATTTGCACGAGCAGGGGTTCCCTCAATCTGAATAAGCGTGTTTCTGACGAATATACCTGTCAAACTGCAAAGAAACGCTCAAGCCATGAATTAGGGAGAAAAAGGTACAGAAAGTATTTCTGTTAAGAACTCGTCTTTCTGGTAATACATGGAAAGGAAGAATACATTAAGATTGTCCAAGGATTGGAGGAGTACAGATGCTGAAGGAGAGAGCAGGATCTATTTGAGTATAGCACTCACAGTTGTGCGCATGGACCTGGTTGTTATAGAAAAATCAACTGTCCATTCACACTTTTTTCATCTTTGTAACAGACTGTATTCAATTTGTGAGCTCGAATTGGTATATTCAATCACTGTAATCATAATTAATCTGGGATGTAAAGGCATCATTAATACTGACCATGAATACGTTTCTTCTCAGAAATGGAATTCACTCTCTGTTGCTTTTATCTCCTAGGTGATAGCAGGCATGCCATTTATTTTCAGACTTTGTTGCTGTTGTTGTTATTCATTCCCCAGCAAATCAGTGTGCGAAATGACCACACATCTCCAGCTAGAAATATCTTGCATGTGCTACATAATGAATGACACTGGATGTGATTGCCAGGTTTATTCCATGCATGTAGAACGGTACCAGTATATTACAGCTCCATATCCCAAAAAAATTTGACACTGTAAAATATGAATCAAACAGAATGTGAGACAAACCTCCAAATATTGTACTTCCATATTTAAAAGTAGCAAAAAGACAATATTAAATGTTTAAAATAACAATTTCTTGACTTAACTGGTGATGGGTAACATGGGTATAAAAGAGCCTCCAAAATCAGTGCTGGATGGCTCCGATTTCCGGGCTCTCAGCTGGCATTGTATTAAAAGCGGACACAATTCTGGAGTGACACCAGTGCATAGCCTCAGGAACACTTCCAAAAAACAGTGTGTGAAGTTGGCAGTTGCATCCACAAATGAAAGATGAAATTCAAAGAAGAAACCATATAATCATATACATTTTGTCTTATCTGGGCATGAACTCATTCAAGATAGATTTGAGGTTAAGTGGAAAAGGATCACTTTTTTTGAAGCATCCATTTTCTGACCCTAGAAATACATAAAGAAAAGACCTTTTTTTTAAAAATATATTTTACAACAAAACATCATATTTTAACAATTATCTAATTAGAGTAACTTCCTTTAGCTATCTTTTTGGCAGTATTGGTTTTTCAATCAATTATGTATACATTGCAACACATACTTTTTTATGTAAATATTGTAACAAAACAAATTTCCCTCCAAAATTATAAAATATACAATGAAATGAGTGGTCCCATGAAGGTGTGTGTATAGAGAGATAGACTATCTATTCTATCTAAATATATATTTTGGGACTGGGGAGGTTCTAAAGTGTGAACTACTTTGTTAGTGAATTGCAATAAATTGTAAATTAAATTACTCAATTTCGTGAGTATACCATTGCTGACCAAATGTGGCTTGATGCATTTTTTCATGAAAATTTCCACTGGTGCTAATGCAACCTTCCTTATGGGCAACAGCACTGACTCTCAAAAAAGTATTTCTTAAATTGTTTTAAAGTAAAAAATATTTCATATTTTTTCTCCTTACATTGTAAATGCCTCTTTGGTCAGATCCAGCCAACTGAGTACAGCTGAGAAGTAACAATATTACAGACAGTGCAGGGATGGTGATCCTAAACGCAGAGCAAAATACTTCAATAAAAGGAAATGGTGCTGTGCCAGAGATAGTCAAACAAAAAAAGTAGGCAATGTGGGAGTAAAACATGAACTGAACACATGGCATGGAGGGGCAATTAGAAAAGATGCAGGTAAAGACAAAACAAGATCACTGACACTTTGTCATCACTCAGTGTTTTACATTATAAGCTTAACTGTTAGAACTCCAGAAATGAATTGTTAAATTACCATAAAAACTTAATCACAAATAATGGATTTATGTATTTGGTGGTGCTATATGCAAACTTTTTACATTATACAGTTGTATAATGTAGTTTGTCAGTTGTCAAAAGCCAGCCTCTATGATAGTATGGCATGCATTTGTGCTCATGGCAATACCTTGCACATTTGTGAAGGCCCCATTAATCCTGAATGAAACAGGGTTGTAAACTGTCAGAAAAACAACTATCTTTCTTGACCTTTTGAATACCAGTTTGACAAAGTGATCCTTCTCAACATATTCAGTTTGGCAGTTTCAAATAATGAAACTCCTTTGGCTCATGCAGACCATGCAGTGGAAAGAACTATGACAGTGTGCAGCCTAAAACAAAAACCTATAGATACTACTCAGGTTAAAAGCATCCTTGTAACAAGCAGTCGATTCCTCAGACCAAATTTTGACTTCTTCGGTCTGTGGTTTTTCTCTCTTAAGCACAGTTTTGTTAGTGGGAAGGAGGAACACACAGTTGTGGTCAGCAGAATCTAGTGGAGGCAGCTGAACTGATTTATAAGCTCCCTTAACTATACCATAGCAGAGGTCAAGTGTCTTGTCCATGTTGGTTTTACAAGTGGCATATTAAAAAAAAATGTTTTAAGGAGTTTCTCAGAAACACATGATCAAAATCTCCCAAATAGTGCTTGTTGCAGTGGATGGATTTGCTTTGGGGGAATATATACAGTTGTCATAAATATCTGGTGGAATGCAAGGAGCAGGTAGAATGGGCGGATGGACACTGACAGAAGTTCCACATCAGGGGAACAGAGGCTTTCCCTCACCGTCAGAGTTGCAGTAACTCTTGTTAATATACATGCACATGCCCCCTCCCCGGGATTTTCCTGTCATCTCTGCATCCTGATCCTGGCGGAATGGCCTCACAAATCCATCAATGCAGAGATCAGTATCCACGTCCTGCTCTGTAAACCAGGACTCCATGAAGGCCATGACGCAGCAGTCTTTATAGTTGCGGAGGAAACAAACATTTCCTTGAAGCTCGTCTAGTTTATTCCTTAGCGACTGCGCGTTCCCCAGGATCAGGGAGGGCAGGGTGAGGCGTGTCAGCTGCTGCTTCTTTAGGTGCAGCCTGACCCCTCCCCTTTCACCTTTTTACCTCCCCTTTGACTGCGTGATTGTAGGTTTTGAGTTGTTGGCGTAAAACCTTATAATGTACCGTTAATTTCGTTATTCTCCATCTTCTTTCAGCACTCCTGCATTTTCTTTTCAAATTGTTGACTGTGATGTTTTTGTCTCCAGGGGGCTGTAAGTTTCGTTTTTATGATCTTTGTTAAAAGTGGAGCTACTGAGTCTAGAGCTGATTTCAGTTAACTGTTAAAATTATCAACGATACAGTCACAGTGTGCGGGTAAAATTTCAGCATGAATGCTCCTTAAAATCTCAATAAAATGTGCAGCCACTTCAGAAGTTAAATAGCGCTTCCTTACTGTTCTCTCCGGAGCCGCCCACCGGTTAAAACCGATGCTATTATGGACAGGCCATAACTTATGACCAGGTCCAGGGTGTGTCCTCTGTTGTTAGTCGGCTGTGTGACATGCTGCTTAAAATCAAGACAATTTATTCAGTCATTCATTCACTGTCTTCCGCTTATTCCGGCTATTCCGGGTTGCGGTTGTGCTGGAGCCGATCCCAGCTGTCGAATGGGCGAACGGCGGGGTACACCCTGAACGAGACGCCAGCTCATCACAGGGCTACATGAAAGACATACAACCACTCACACTCTCACGCACACCTACGGGCAATTTAGAGTAGCCAGTTAACCTCAGCATGCTTTTGGAGGCAAGACAATTTAAAAGATTTAAAAAACTCTCTGGATATTGGATCCAAAGTATCATCTACCAGTAGGTTAAACTCACCAGTTATTCAAATTCTCTTAAAAGCAGTATGGGTGATTGCTAAAAGTTCAGAGAATTCACTGACAAAAGAACTAGAGTGATGCGGTGGTCTATACAAGGTTATGCATAAAATTGGAGCACTGCTAAAAACAAAGGCATGGTGTTCAAATGATATGTAACTGTTAGAACGCACTTCAGTTGAGGTCAGTGAGTTGTTTGAGCTTGGAGCAGTCCCACCTCCTCTTCTACCCCCTCTAGTAATTAAAAAAATGAAATTTGGTGGGGAAGACTCAGTGAGAACGACAGGTGCATCAGTGCCAAGCCATGTCTCTGTTAAAAGAAGTCAGTCTAAATTATCTAAAATTCCATCATTCATTAAAAAACTTTGGTTTAAAAGAGAGTGCACGTTCAGCACTGCCAAGTTAATTTTGACGGTTATAGGTGTGGTTGTAAGGTCCAGTGCAGGTGTAGCAGGATGTATTGGAACCGATCGCAGACACCTGATGGTGACAGGTGAAGTGGTCGATTGCTGGTGTTTATGGAAAGATCTGAGGTGATTAGAGTGAGCATGGTGGTGTCTGGTGTGTTGACATAGTGTATTGATAATACGAATGGGTGAAGAATTGGTGTGAATGCCATGTCCTGTATTTTGTGTAGGATGGTTAGAGGTGGAACTTGATGCATAGGAGCAAGGACCTGGGGGACATAATTCGGTGGTGGACAGATCAGCTGGTGCGGGTTTGGGGAGATTGGCATGCTGCACACCGTATGCCAGGTTGGCGAACAGCATGCAGGCACCTGACCTATTGAGATGACGCCCATCTGGCCCAAAAAGATACCGTCTCTCCAAAAAGACATCAAAGAATTACAGACAGAGGACAGCCAGGTGTTGAGGCTGAGCAGCTTGCTAAAGCCGCCTATCCCTCTGCCGCAGGTGGGGGTGGGGCCAGAGATAAAATCACTCACCTGGTACTGTGACACGGTGTTAAAAAGGTGAAGTCCCACTTTAAAAGCTCCGACTGGACAGTAATCCATTTCGGCTACGGATGTGAGCTCAGAATGTCCAGGATTTTTCCCGTTATGTCCATAATGGTCGAGCCAGGGAACACGGATGTGCCTCACGAGGGAGTTCCTGATGATGAGGGTTGTGGCAGCGTCCGCTCGATCTTCAGGGCAGCAAACCAACTCAGTCACCCCGCCATCCACACCAAGACCCCGGGTGTGATCCCTCGCCTGGCGGGGAGAATGGGAGGAGCGCCAGTGCACCGCATCCTTCACCAGCCGCCTGTGCTGGTACGAGGAGCGGAACATTGGAGGAGACACGGCCTGGGCTGTGGTGTCCATCAATGGGAGCATGATGTCTGTGGCTGCAATAACAGGCGCAGTTTCCTGGTGTGGGTCCTGGGCCTCCGGCTTCTCACTCACTGACAAAGCCGTGTACTTGTTTGAGAACAGCGGGCTCAGAATCAGAATAAGCTTTATTGGCCAAGTTTGTGCATGCCCCAACAGAATTTGACTCCGTTTTTTTTCTCAGCTCTCTGTACATACATTTAAATAACTCACTGACAAAAGGACAAAAGGAAGTAAAGTGAACAAGTGGCAAAATAATAATAATAATAATAATAATAAGACAGCATATACTAATATTAAATATATATAAAATTGTACAAGTATATACAATTCTGCAAGTAAAAACTACAATATAAACAGAAAGTGTAACAGTAAGAGGTACCGCATGGATTGAATGTAGTGCAGTCTAAATAGCATGGACATTGGAAATATAGTGCAGTGTTAAGTGAACAGGATGGGATGTTATTGCACAGTGATTACTCTGAGTCTCTATGAGTGATGAGAGTTCATCAGAGCAACAGCCTGAGGGAAGAAGCTGTCTCTGTGTCTGCTGGTTTTGGCATACAGTGCTATGTAACGCCGTCCAAAGGGGAGGCGTTTAAACAGTCTGTGTCCTGGGTGTGAGGGGTTTGCAAAGATGTTACTTGCACGTTTCCTGGTCCTGGACAGGTACACGTCTTGGATAGATGGGAGGTTAGTCCCAATTATCCTCTCCGCAGACCTAATTGTCTGTTGCAGTCTGTGCTTGTCTTGTCTTGGGGCCGATCCAAACCAGACAGTGATGGAAGTGGACAGGACAGACTGGATGATGGAGGTATAGAAGGTAATCAGCAGCTCCTGTGGCAAGTTAAACTTCCTGAGATCAGAAAGTACAACCTCTGCTAAGCCTTCTTGTGAACATAGTTTATGTGGGTGGACCACTTCAGGTCCCGAGAGATTGTGGATCCCAGGAACCTGAAGGTGTCTGTGGTGGAAACAGTGTTATTGAGGATGTGAGGGGGAGAAGTGGTGATGGATTTCTCCTGAAGTCCACTGTCATCTCCACAGTCTTGAGCGGGTTCAGCTCCAGGTGGTTCTGGCTGCACCAGTTCACTAGCTGCTCCACTTCCTGTCTGTATGCAGACTCATCACCATCCCGGATCAGGCCGATGACAGTGGTGTCGTCTGCGAACTTCAGGAGCTTCACAGAAGAGTCCCCTGAGATGCAGTCTTTTGTGTAGAGGGAGAAGAGCAGTGGGGACAGGACAAATCCCTGGTGGGCGCTGGTACTGATAGTCCAGGTGTTGGATGTGATGCTCCCCAGCCTCACCTGCTGCCTCCTGTTGGTCAGGAAGCTGGTGATCCACTGACAGGTGGAGGCAGGCACTGTGAGCTGGGAAAGCTTGTGGTAGAGGAGTTCAGAAGTTCAGTTCAGTTCAGTAGCCGGTGATGTTCTGCAGGCCTTTCCACATGGATGAGGGATCAGGGTTGGCAGAGAGGCGTCCCTCCATGCTATCTCCATAGTTCCTCTTAGCTTTCTTGATCTCCGTGGTCAGTGTGTTTCTGGCCTGCTTGAACCAGTCACAGTCTCCACTCCTGTAGGCTTCCTCCTTGGCCTTGACCAGCTTCCTCAGGTTTGATGTGAACCAGGGCATGTTACTGTTTTGACTCTACTGTCGACTTCTTCTCGGTCCTCACCTTTTTAGTTTCTGCCTGTAGGTCGGGATCAGATGAATCAGACGGTGGTCAGAGTGTCCTAAAGCAGCGCGGGGCACAGAGCGATATGCATCCTTTATTACTGCGTAGCAGTGGTCGAGTGTCTGTGTGTCCCTGGTGGGGCACGTGATATGCTGTTTATATTTTGGAAGTTCGTGAGTGATGTTTGATCTGTTGAAATCCCCTAAAACAATAGTCAAAGAGTTTGGGAGTTTGTAATTTGGTTTGTTATCTGTTATCTGGTCAGCCAGCAGCTGCGTGGCTTCATTCGTGCATGCATGTGGTGGGATGTAAGCAGCAACCAGAACAAACGAGGAGAACTCCCACGGTGAATAAACCGGCCAGCAGTTCATAAAAGGTGTGTCTTTTAAGTGTGGGCTGCAAGACTCTTTCAATACTGTGACATCAGTGCACCAACCTTCATTTATGTAGAAGCATAATCCACCTACCTTTGTTTTTCCCGCAAGCTCTGTGCTGTGATCCACTTGGAGGAGCTGAAATCCAGGCAGCTGTACAGCGTTGTCCAGGATGAGTTCACTGAGCCAGGTTTCAGTGAAGCGGCGGATCTGCTAAAGTCCGGGTTTTTTGGGATGAGTAGCAGCAGTTCATCCATCTTATTTGCCAGGGAGCAGACATTCACCAGATGTATTGATGGTAGCGGAGCAAAAAAGCCTCTCTGCCTCAGCTTCACGAGCGCGCCCGCACGTTTTCCCGTCTCCGTCTCCCGCAGATCTCGTAGAGAGCCGCTGCTGCTCCGGCCAAAATCTCCAAAAAGTTGTCTGGGTCCGTAAAAACCGGAGAAAAAGTTTCAGGAGAATACTGCCCAATGTTTAACAGTTCTTCTCTGCTAAAAGTAATGCGTCATGGGCAGCAGAAAACACAAAAAACACACAAAATAACACAAAGTAGCAGAGAGCAAGTCACCGAGGCAGCTGTCCGCAGCACCATCTTGAACAATGAGAGAAGAAGCTCCGCCATGGATCCCGCTCGGAGACCTCTCTCGCCTGCAGTGGACCACTTCTGTCCAGGGGTCTCCTTGCTTGGAGTGGAACAGGCGGCTCGCTGACAGGAGGAGGAGGATGGTTCCCAGAGAACTGTGCGCCCTGTTGTGGAAATCAGAGTGGTGATCGAAGGATGAGGAAGCAGACACAGAGACATGCTGAAGACTAAGATGACTTATGTTGGAGTAATACAATTACTGAGCTTAGGAGAAGTGACGCCAACAAAACAGCAGTTCATGCAGCAATGCTGGCATCAGTTCTGAGGATTCTCTCATACAGTTGGTTTATATTGTTGAGTACAGACTAGATTAGTCAGCACAGAATAGACAATAACTAACCATGACTAGTATCTACTACAGTGATGTCTACTTACCTGGCTGCCATATTAGGACACTTTGACAACAGCTCACAGCTGAAAAGAGATGTTATGTAGGCGAAAAAGTAATTTATCTCTCATGCCCAAGTGCTAATGTGCTGTTCTGTGGTGCAGGCTCACTGGTCAGTGAGGTTTCAAGCTAGCTGGTCAACGTCGGGAGACGAGACCTGATGGTGGTCAGCAAGGAATTCTTCCTTTGAAGCTTGTCCGACATGATTATGGAAAAAATGAGAATTGCGATTTTTTTGGCTCATAATTGAGATCACGATTCTCTAACAATTTTTTTCAACAAAGATTTCTTGTGCTTGCTTATTTGCTGATGCAAAAAGGAAAAATAACCAAAATTATAAATAAATAAAAAACATCCTTAAATAAAAACTATGACTGTGCTTGATACAAGACAAGGTACACAAACACTGGTCAGGCAACACTCTTGTTTTCAGCTTAAATGCGACAGCCTTACACTTAGTGTAAAAATAATAAACTTCTTGTCTTCTCTTAAGAAATAGTTGCAGGAGCGCACTGTGTAGCACTTGTATAGGGTGTTAATCATTTTCCTAAATCTCTCATTTTGCGCAGTGTTGATTGGAGCCATAACTTTAGCCAGGTAATACGTGATAGCCTCTGTAATCTCTTTGTGTCTATGAGAGCTTGACTGGTATGGAGATGCACTGCATAAGGTTCCCATTATTGAGGTCTGGGTGGTAGGGCGGGAGCGATTTTCGCCTGTTGTTTTTCTTGGCCTTTAAAGCTTTGTCATATTGCACTTTGTGGTGTTGTGCTCTGAGCGCTAGGCCTCGCATGGGGCACCATATATTGAACTCACAGTGTCGAGCAGTGTTGATGTCATAGGCCTTGCACACAGGCCACATAAATGTTGTGCTGTAATGTTGCTATTATTGGTTATCAATAGTAAAATATTCATATTTACTATAAAAGAATAATAGGATTTAATTTGGATTTCAAGCCACCAGGGGCACCAGTTAACCAATGCTACAAATCAGTCTCATCAAAGGTATTCCATTAACACATAGTAGTTATAATAAAATTACTTATCAACTTAACTTAATTATTAAACATTTGCACAGATTTTTGGAGTTTTGCAGAGAAGTGGCTGGCAGAATTCTCTTTGTACAATATTGAAAGACAAGTACGTTTAAAGAAGTTTAATGAATAGCAAAAGAAAGTGAAAGAACAAACATATGCAGACTTGTGCATACTTGTCTTTACTTGCGGACTCCCATACTTTTGAAACGTCATCATCCAAGTCCGCGAGTCGCAAGTCTGGACCTCAAACCCCAAAGTGTCCCCGCTCCACCCACTTTTAGAAGTCTTCACCAGATGGTGACTTGTGGGAACTTTGCAAAGCCATGTATCCCAGAATGCATTTCAGTTCAACGCGCAGACAGTCGGCTAGGCTGAGATGACAAATAAAGGTGCAACACCGCCATCTATTGGCGTAGTGGTTGGTGTGGGACGTGCACAGAGGAAAGTGGACTTCAGCATGGTAAGTCGTTCTCTTGCATGGTCCTGGACAATTGAAGATTTTCTAGAAGGTTTAAGACGTTCAGATTTTATATTTTGCTGTGTAATGTTCAAATCGAGATTTGTGCTAACTGTTTTGAAGACTTGGTATTATTTGTTAAGCTGTAAACTTAAGTTTGAAGATTTGTAGTGATGCTAAACTAGTTTAATACTTCTCATCGTTTCATGTCCTGACCAATGATAAATTCCCACACCATTCCTGTGCTGTACACTGTGTTGCAGGCAGTATGTCATGCATTTTGTTGTGTTGCTTTTAATGACATTATGGCTGTAGGTTCATACTGTGTGGCTGCCACTTGTTCGAGTGGAGGGCTCACATTCATTGGTCGAGCCTGGACTTGGTATATTTCTTCTGCATTTTCCTTGTGATAAATGTTAGAGATGCTCTTTAAAACAATCCGCACTGGCTAATGACAGACGAAACAACAAGCTCAAGTAATATTGAATGAGATCAATTTGGAAAAGTTGATAGCTTCTTTGCTTAGTCAAATGCAGATGAGGTAAACTGACTTAGCCCAGTATGTTACCAGGTCACATGAATGGAAAAATGGTTTGCAGGTCTTGCGGTTTGGTTCCCCTCTTTCTCTCAGTAAAGTCACGAGTGTAACACACAAACCTCAGGGAGTGGCGTGTGTATGCTTGCATGTGCGTGCGCGTGTGTGTGCGTGTGTCTGTCATTTAGACTCCATTAACCTCACCAGCAAGTAGTCTTCTGGGAGAAGAGTTTGTCCTCCAAAACAGAACAAGAACACAAAGACAAGGAAGATGAGGAGGAGGGGGAGATATTGCACCATGAGGACGTTTTTTTAATTATTGCTGGGCTGTGCTTTGTATGCGTGTGGGTGTGTGTTGACCCTGAAACTTGCAATTTTGACTTCCCACTATGCAAGAACAACAAGTCCTAAGATATATGTTTGCAGATAACATTGTCATTGTTGGCATTTCTTAAGATTTATGCATGTATTCATGCTGTATTTTCCTTGTTTCTGTTACTAGACAGAAGGCCAAGTGCACAATCGAAATTGATGACATGTTTAACATGAGAGCGATTTCTCTGGCTGACTTCTTCAAGTCTGCAACTGAATTAATTAGATTAATTATTCAATTAATCAGTAAATGAAAAACACAAACAAAATCGGGTTCAACCCAAGCAAAAACATAAATAAACCCAATATTAACTATTATACATTGCCCGGTCCGCGGCATGCGGCCGAGCTCCTGTCCTGCCCAGGACCGTTAAACACAGGTAGCCACAGTGTCTATTTCATAGACAGAGCAGCAGCCACAGCGGAAACCAAAAAGCAGCAGAGACAAGACTGCGACGTGGAGACAAGACTGCAACGTGGAGACAAGACTGCGACATGGAGACAAAACAGCAGCGGCCCCAATAAGCTGGCTACAAGGACACCTAATCAAGAAACGTACCGTTAGCGTGGCTAAATACACTAAACATGATGTGGTGCATGCTATAATACACATTGTATTAAAGTAAAGATGCAATAGTTACGAAAGTGGTTCCAAATCCGACTAAGGGGAGGAAATGGAATCCAAGAATGGCAGTTCAGGAGGGAGAGGCGTCTCTCAGGCATGCAGAGATAGTGGGGAATGTTCAGATAGGCCGGGGAGGCCTGGGGCTTGGCTCAGGTAAACCGGTGTGGAATAGAGCAGACCCCAAAATTAAAAGAAAGCGGGTAGTGGAGCAAGTTCGTAGACAGGAGGAGATAGTTAGGAGTGCAAGAGCAGTGTCTCAGGCTAAGCAGGGCCAGTGGCTGAACTGGGAAGGTGTAGAGAAAAGGAAGCTCAGTTGGAGGGAACTGTGGGGTATGGAGGAAAGTAGGATTAGATTCTTGATAGGGGCCACATATGATGTGCTGCCATCCCCCCAGAACCTAAATCTTTGGGTGGATGAAGACCCATCATGTCCCCTATGTTCAGGCACGGGAACATTAAAGCATATTCTGGTGGGCTGTAAAGTTAGCTTGGCGCAGGGCCGGTATACATGGCGACATAATCAGGTATTAAAAAGCATAGCAGCAGGTATTGAAGGAATACGAAGGCTGGTAAATTCAAGAGAGTCTAGTTCAAGGGGTGTTATGATTGAGTTTGTCCATGAGGGGGAGAAATGTACAGGTAGTAAGGAACTGAAAAGGCAAGGCAGCTTAGAAGGTGCGTGTGATTGGGAAATGCAGGTGGACTTAAGTGGTAAGCTTGTTGTTCCCCTGGAAATAGTCTGTACCAACCTAAGGCCAGACATAGTGCTGTGGTCCAGGAGCAAAAGGATAGTGTATTTCATAGAACTCACAGTTCCCTGGGAAAGCTCAGTAGAGGAAGCCTACGAAAGGAAAAAGCTTAGATATGCAGAGTTAGGTGCAGAAGCTGAGCAGAGAGGATGGAAAGTGAGGATCCGTCCAGTGGAAGTGGGGTGTAGGGGGTTCGTAGCTTGATCAGCCATCTCACTCCTAAGAGAGTTGGGTGGGAGAGGCCAAAGTGTGAGGAAGGTAGCGAAGGAGTTGTCAGATGAGGCAGCTCAAGCTAGTCAGTGGATTTGGATTAGGAGAAGCAATAGCAGTTTGGGGGTGAAATAGGGCTTGGGAATAGGGGGAGGCCAGACGTCCTGCCTAGACCGGCAAGGGGGAGCATGTCTAAACAGACTCCTCCCTCCGACTCTGCCTCCCCACCCCCTTGTCCCAGGAAGAGGAAGTGTATATAAGAGGTAGGTGTGGCCTGCTGGAGTCTCTCTAACCATGCGGCCATGTTGAGGTGAGCTGAATTGTTTGCTGGTGAATTATTGGGTTTTCTCTCTGTCTCCCGTTAAATTGCCCTATTGGTAGGGAATTGTAAGATGGTAGGGGACTGTATAGTTGCAGTATCGGCACTGTCACTACCTGGAGCTTGCATAACAGAGCCTGGGTTTGTGGAAGGTGACATGCTGTTTTTGCTGCGCTAGCAGTAGTAGCATGTGCTAGAAGGTTGCTGTGCATTGGTGAGGAGCAGTGATACCTGGCATTAGGGGGGTGACTCTGGGACGCCAGAGATCACTGTCTAGCCTCTTGAAGGTGTTGTGGGACCAACTAGATGAAACACTGATGAAGGGAGGTTCCCACCTGATGACCCCAGAGACCTGTT
>CAAKHG010048859.1:0-17033 GCA_901007715.1 Dactylopterus volitans | reverse complement strand
CCAGACGGTGTTTGTTTTGTTTTGCTCGTGTGAAGGGGACGGATGCCTCCGCTTCGCAAATCCCACACTGGTTTGCGTGTGCGTCAAGTTTCGGCATGCCGGCCGCCTGCTCCTCATTATTGCAGTGTTGGTGTTTTCAAGCGACCAGGAGTGTGTGTGTGTGTGTGTGTGTGTGTGTGTGCGTGTGCGTGTGTGTGTGTGTGTGTGTTTGTGTGTGTGTCGGGAGGCGCGTGCCCACGGCAGCGTCACGGTGGGGTCGACCCATTCACTGCATCCTCATCATCCCGCTGGAAGAAGTAGTAGTTACTCAACTGCTGCGTCGTCCATTCTTAGCCATAAAGACGGCACACGCGGGTGTTTGCAGCTCCACTGGTTGTGCCCCCCCCAACACACACACACACTCACACACACACACACGCTTTAGTGGCTGTGTGTTAAGGTTGACCAGTCAGGGTTTCTGACGGCAGAGTTGTGTTTAATTTTGGAAAACCGACGTCACAAGACTCTGCCTGCGCTGACTGTTGTGGCTCCAAAAGCCTACAGCTGTGTGAGGGCTGTGCTCTGTGTGTGTGTGTGTGTGTGTGTGTGCGCGCGCGCTGCAAGGCAAGAACAAAAAAAAAAAAAAAGAAAAAAGAGTGAGGACAAAAGCAGCGCATGAAAAAGTGATAAAAGCTTTATAAGTCATCCAACAGTCATTTACATGTGCGTGCGCTGACGTCTCGCAAACATGATCCTGCTGTCCGCAGGTCTGCGAGCCGGCAGGCTGCTTTCATTAGCGTCTGTCTAGACACGATTTACGGCCAACTGCTCGCTCGCGTCCTCTCCGTGTCTGTCTCTCCGTCTTCCTACTCGTCTGGTCGCCGATGCTGGATGTTCAGACAGCCTCGGTGTGCGTGGGCGTGTGTGTGTGTGCATGCTCGGGTGCTCTCGCGTCTATCACATCACCCTCCTTTTTCCGCGGGCGTCATTTCCCCCGCTCGTCGGGTTTGTCTGTCACTTGGTCTATCCATCCGTCCCTGCGTGTGTGTGTGTGTGTGTGTGTGTGCGTGTGTGTGCGCGTGTGTGTGAGAGAAGAGTCACAGTGGGTGCGATGGTTTGCGAGCCAGGCTTCGCTTTGACCGTGACCTTTCGCCGGAGCCATGTGGCAGAAGTTCTCCGAGCCAAACGGTCCGGACCACAGTCAACCTGACACCCCCTCCCCGCCACCACACACACACACACACACACACACACACACACACACACACACCCTCCCTCACTGAGTGTAGCGCTGCCAGCTCCGGCCTCGCTAGCACATGTGTGTTTACAGGCCAATGAGACAGAAAACAGACGCACTGCCTTGCATGCACACGCAAAATAATACACAAACACACACACACACACACACACACGGTTTGAGTCCTGTTTACTGGGCTGGAGCGAAGGGGCGTTTGACATGCGAGCCGCACAGCTTTCTAAACGGCGAGCGATCCGCGAGCGGCCCCGAAAAGCGGATAGATCTAAGCCGGCGGCTTCGGCTGAGATTTGTAATTGTTGAGAAATCACGAAAAACCCACCCGGTCGCCGTTCACATCAAACGTGACTTGAAAGTTTCAACAAGTCGACCGAATATGAAAATAGATCAGCGGCAATCCACGGAACATGTAAAGCAGCAGGTAACCGGCGCTGACGTCATCAGACCAGCTGAGCGTCATCTGTAAGGGGAAATGAAACTCGCCTGTCGATCTGAGCCGATCTTCAGATCGACCGATCGAGCGTGACGTTATGAGCGCTGCCTGGTTACCGCGGGATACAACGCAACGGCCCCGCAACAGTTTTTTTTTTTTTAATCTCCAATCACGTTTGATAAAGATTCAGCCATCAAACTCCTCCTGGAGGGAGGATCTATTGCAGGGCTGTTGCATTATGTTCCGTTGCAGCGGTCGTGATGCTGGGCCCGATCGGCGTGTATGCGGAAAAACGTCGAGCAAAAAGTTGCGTAGCTTTGACGAAACTTTCATGATTTCAGAGTCGCATCAGCCAGCTCATCAGCTGCGCCAGCTAGCTGCTAGCTAGCAAGGACGGGCTGTTTTTTTGTGGGTTCACGTTTCCGCTCGCTGTTGCGTTTGGCTGCGCTTCCTGACAACCGCGGCACGGGTCAGCGCCGTGCGGCGGGGAGCTGGTCCGACGCGGCACGTTCACACGTTCACCCGGGCTCATCCTCGACAACCTCGGAGTGAAATCTGCTTTACAGAGAGAAGCACACCCGCCTCTTCAGCTGCTGCTCGCGAGAGAAAATAAGCTGCTGAGCTAAATGAAGGTCTCTAATGGGGCTTTTCCACCGCATGGCACCGGCTCGGCTCGGCTCGGCTCGGCTCTACTCCCCTTTTTCGGTTTTCCAATTGGACAAAAGTACCACTTTTCTGGTGGCTGTTCTCCTGGGGCTCCAAAAAAAGACAGACCAGGTACTGAGAGGTGCTAAATGGCGACGTGAAAACACAGCAGACCGCTGATTGGCCAGGGAGAAACGTCCCTTCATCAACGCGGCACGCACAGAACGTCCTGAACAGCGCGTACTGGCGCCCGCCATTTTTAAACAACCCAACTACTGTGGAATGAAAAACAGCCACCGACCGAGAATCCAGACCACCGTTCGGTCTCTATTGTCCATCGTTCCTGTCTTACTATTTTTAATCTTTCTCTCTTTGCCGCTGTGCATTTCTGTTGCCTTGAAGGTGGCATCACAGTGTTAAGTGGCTGTCATAGCAACGCCGCACGGAACTGCTGAGGCGCTGCTATCCTCCAGTGGGAAACAATCCTGAGAAAAGTACCCGATACCAGAGTAGAGTAGAGTAGAGCCGGTACTGTGTAGTGGAAAAGCGCCACAAACGTGTATCTGTTGAACCAAGCCGAGCCGAGTGACCCCATGACATCTGCGAGATGGAGATGTTGGTTATGTTAACACAGTTTACATCTCTCCCGTTTTGTTACGTAGTGGATTAGAGTGGAAGCTCGTTGAGATAATCGCATAAACTTAATTAAGCGTGTCGTTACCCTAACAAGGCCGCCGGATCTGCCCACACTCAAGTTCAGAATGCGGCGCGGCGGCATTCCGAGAGAGTCTGTGGCTGTTAACGACGCGGAGGAGGCCCGGTCCGTGATTATCACCTGTGTGTGTGTGTGTGTGTGTGTGTGTGTGTGTGTGTGTGTGCGTGTGCCCCGCCTCCTCAGCCGCCGACTCCGGCGACGGTTCATTTCAGGATTTGTCTCGTCCTGAGTGACCCCCTATAAACACACCATGCACAAGCGGACAAACACACACTAATGCCGGCCCTGGAGCTACACGAGAGAGCCTGTCAATTACTCGTGCGACGGCCTCCTACCGTGTGTGTGTGTGTGTGTGTGTGTGTGTGTGCTGAGTCGTGGACACACTGACACCTGCAGAAGAGAGGATGGAAAATGGCGGAAGATCATTTAGAATTTTGCATCTACGGTCGCCGTGGAGACGACTGACACGCTCAACCCGCAGTATGATCATGTCACTGAAGGCATGGGAGCGTTACGATCGCTGTGGGATGCGACTACTGTTAATATTACTACTATTATTGCTCTTATTTTTTAATGCGAAGTACTATATGTCCATGCTGTATTTAACAACAACAACGAGGTGAAACGGACAAAAGCAGCAAGTGCTCTTAGCCTGGAAGAGGAAATATCACGTCGACCTTTGACCCTTTTTGGATACTTAACGCAATTTCATCATTTTCAGCATTGAGAAATTTCGCCGTGACCACCAGCCGAGTTATGGCCATAAACGTGTTCATGTTTGAGCCCGAGTTTGTGCCAAATTTGAAATACACTCCAGGTATCCCGTAAATATTCATGAGAGCGGGATTAAAGTTCGGAAAAGTTGACCTTTGACCTTTTAGATACAACGTCATGACGTGCTGTCATATAATCTGAATCCTGATAAATTTGTCAGCGTCAGCGTTGCTACTGAGACGGCAGCCTTGCACGCTGTTGAACTGGCGTCCCTAATATTCTGGTCATCCCACTCATGAGCAGGGTGGCAAAATATTAGGGACACCTAAAACCAGTATAACCAAGTTTTCTGTCCAGTTAAATCATAATCCATGAAATCAATTAATTGACTCAACTGAGGGTAAAGATTGTTGGTGGTGATGTGTGTATGCATATGAGTGATATGGCCAAAATATTAGGGACCCCTCCCAGTGTAACCCAGCACAGTCCAACATCATCACAAATTACAGTCCTAATAACAATCATTCAAACATGTCAACACCTCTCTCACACACATTCAATCAAAATCCAACATAAAACTCCTCATGAAGGGAGAACTGATTGCAGGGCTGTTGTATTATACTCTATGGTGGACATGCAGGTGGTCATAATGTTATGGCTGATTGGTTGATATCAGACAAGTAAATGTGCCCTTTTTTTAATGTGATATGGACACAAACTACAACTGCAACGCGTTATTTATTCATTTTATTTTTCATCAGTCAGCAGATTCAGCGAGAGAAACACAAACACGGCGGTCATGCAGCGGAACCTTCAATCCACAAATAAGCACAGACAGCGGACTCCCGCGGCCGACGGGGAGCGTGAGGGAAGAGTCGGACCCGGTGACGGCCGGGTAGGTAAACAACCATGAGGGTTGACGTTTTTTTTACGTTCGACTTCTGGCAGCTTTCAGCTCCTCAGGCGTCACTGGCTACGTTCACATGCACACTCATTTCCTACTATTATTCACAATATGGCAATTTTCCGAATTTGATACGGGACAGCATGTTTACCTTGGATATTCCCGATGAAGCCTTATTCCGATCGGAGAACAAATTAACCTACTTTTCTGTGTGTGTGTGTATGTAGGTATGTGTATATGTGTGCATGTAAAGGCGTGTGTGTGCGCTAATTAGCACGATCATGCGCACGTGCACCTTAATTAGCAACCTGGTTGTTGAGGTACTGCCTGGCCCAGACTTTGACCTGGTAAACGACACGTCGACCCGTCGACCCGTCGACCCGTCGACCCGTCAGACAATCGGAATCATGCACGGCCGCGTGTAAACTGGAATATCGCTGGAATAACCGTTCCCATTCGCCATTAATGTCCTGAGGAATGAGGGCGGAGCCGCGCATGTAAATGTAGCCATCGATTGTTAGCCACCGGAGCGGCGAACGGGGCCGCGGGCGCGGCGGAGTTGAAAGGCTCCTCCGTTTCTGATCTTGATTCCTGAAATCAAACTGTTGCCGATTCCGAAATCGAAGAGCTGGAAGAAGAAGAAGAAGAAGAAAAATGTCGCCCAATCCGACTCTTAGCTCCACCCCTCCATTTTAAGCCTCTCAGGATGGGGCGCGCCAACCATTCCGGGGGTCAAGCAGAGGGGAGGGAGTTAGGGGTCAGTGGGAAGGCTCCATGGCCCTCCAAATGGAGATTTTTTTTTCCAGTCGCTCTTGAGAAAATTTCCCAGAACGCCTTGCAACTGGCAAGGCCGCGGGTCAGGATTGGGAACAGGCCAATGACAGCGCTCCATCCTCTGCACACGAGGAACCTGCTGCCAGTCACGAACCAGCCGATTATCCTTCACCGCGGCTGGTTTTCCAAGACGGGCGAGCAGGACCCTCAGGCAGGTTTCTCCAGGTTTCTCCAGGTTTCTCCAGGTTTCTCCAGGTTATTCCATACTTGCACGCGCTTGGACAAGCTGAAGTGGATCATTGCAGAAGTGGCAGGACGGGAGGAGGGCTCGCCGGGCGCCGCATGACCCGACACGGAGCAGCCTGATGATGTCATAACTGCGGGGTTTCCTCCGGGGGGGGCGGAGTTTCGCTAAATCAAGACACTTTGAGGAAAAAAAAAAGGGGGGCGGAGTGTTTTCTCGTGAGTGTTGAACTCGGCCGCAGCCGGGATTTTTCAGAGGTAGTCGTCCTCGCTGGACGGTTCGTCGGTGTCATCGTCGCGGCGGTGGTAGCCGTGGCAACGGCGGCTGGGGCCCTCGCCGGGGTCGTCGCTGCCGCCGGCTGCTGCGCCCCCGGTGAAGCTGGAGCCGCCGGAGCCGTCGGAGCCGCCGGAGCCGTCGGAGCCGACGGAGCTGACGGAGGGGCTGTGGCTCATCCTCCACAGCTGGCGGGCGAAGGTGCGCTCCCAGCTGCAGCGCTGGCCGACCGGGCGCAGCAGCCGGATCAGCTCAGCCGCCTCCTGCCAGTAAGAAGTTCACTTGCTGTGGCCGCGCCCGGACCGCTGCTTGTTCATGCTGGTGAGCATCTGACTGATGTAGGAGGTCAGGAGGTCGTCCATCTTGTAGCCCTGCGACACACACACACACACACACACACACACAAACAGAAGAGAAGCTGCAGCTGTTTATCTCAGTCCTGACATGCCTGCATACACACTCACTGACCGCTTTATTAGGTCCACCCCGCTAGCAAGGTGGACCTAATAAAAGGTCCTCTGCTGCTTCGAGGTTGAACCTGCAGAGGGTTCAGAGATGCTCTCCTGCAGACCTCGGCTGTAACGATTCACTGAGTAGCTGTCGTCTTTCTACCAGCTGGGACCAGTTCTGACCTCTGACCTCTGACATCAACAGTTCATCTTCTCCCCAGAGAACTGAGCATCACTGGGTGTCTCCTCTTTGTGGGACCATCCTCTGTAAACCCTGGAGATGGTTGTGTGTGAGGAACCCCAGCAGATCAGCACCTGCTGGGACACTCAGACCAGCAGCCACGACACCTTCAAACCTGATGATGGAGTTAAACTCCGGCAGATCCTCTCGACCACGTCTACGTGCCTGAATTCATTGATTTTTTTTTTGCCATATGATTGGCCGATTAGATATTTGCAGTTGAACAGGTGTCCCTAATACGAGTGGTCGGCGAGCGTATGCCCATCGTCAGCCTATCCTGGACTGACATTGGGCAAGAGGCGGGGCTTGGAGACAATTCAGAATCACCAATGGACCTAATGAAGCTACCTGTCTTCGGACTGTGGGAGGAAACCGGAGAACCCGAATCTCCTCCTAAGTCATCTCCTGCGGGGAGATTTAAAAAGTGGGTAAGCCCCAAATATCCCAAATTTTGCACCCAGTCAGGTCCAATAACCAAATATTCTCTGACAATGAATGATGGGGAAGAGGAAACGAGCCAGGGACCAATGAGGAGGAGCCTCGTTAGGTCCATAGCAGCGGCTATCGTCGTTTCTAGCTGCCGTAAAGCTGCCAGCTTGGTTGGTGAAGAAGGCTGCGCTCGCCGCCACCCACCAGCGAGGTCTCGCACAGCAGCTTGCTCCCTCTGACCAGGTTGCCGATGGTGATGTGGAAGTAGGTGTTCCCGCTGCTCCAGTTGGAGATCTTGGTGAAGGGGTGGGTGGTCAGGACGTCCTGCGCAAAAAAAACACGGAGACAGAGGAGACGTGTGCGTGACACCCAGACCTGCCGGACCAGTTGCCCGAGGGGGCGCGAGGAGGCCGAAGGTCGCGGGGGAGCGCGACGCCCCGATAAAACACCAACCTTGGTCTTGGGGTCGATCAGGCTGACCCCGTGCTTGTTGATGGCGATCAGCAGGATCTCCGGGTAGTTGGGCTCTGTGGTTTGCTGAAGACGAAACACGGAACATCTGCCTTCATCTTCCATCGGGTCATATCAATTTTTTTTTTTTCCAGGTGAAGCTGAAACGTTTCTCAGCATTTTTGGGCCACCCGACTCATATGTGGCAAAATATTAGGGACACCTCTCAGTGTAACCGAGTACAGTTCAGAGCAACAGTGTCACAAAATTACAGTCCCAATATCAGCCATAAGATTATGACCACCGCGTGTCCACCATAGAGTATAATACAACAGCCCTGTTTTATGTTGAATTGTGGTTGAATGTGTGTGAGAGAGGTGTTGACATGTTTGAATGATTGTTATTGGGACTGTAATTTGTGGCGCTGTTGGACTGCGCTGGGTTACACTGAGAGGGGTCCCTAATATTTTGCTCACCCTGATGCACATGAGTGGGATGAGCAGAATATTGGGGACACGTAAAATTAAAGTTCCAGTAACAAAAACCAGTAACGAACATGTCAACACCTCTCTCACACACATTCAATCTGGGGGGTTTGTGAGCACCCCAATCTAGATGGCTGCAAACAAAATGGGGGAAAAAAAAAACAGGAAACACTCCGACCAATGAGAAGCGGGCAGGAGGCGACGGACACAGGCGCCTTTACCTTGACCTCAAAAAAGGCGGAGCCAAACGTCGGCCATTTGTAGATGATCTTCAGGAACATCAGCTTGGCCTCCTCCCTCGATTTACCCGCCTGCTTGTTGAAGTACGCAACCACCGACTGTCATCACACACACACACGCACGCACACACACACACAGATCGGCAATTAATCGTTCAACACAAAATACTGTTGTTGTTTATAAAAACAAACTGGATTTAAATGCATTCCGTGTTATGTCATGACGGAATCGCATCACTAGAAGTTAACCAAAGGAGAACATCTCCCATTGGCGTTTGCCGGTTTACCCTTTTCCAGTCATCCGGGGACATTTGGCGGATCAGGTCCTGCGGGACCAGCTCCCGGAGCATCTTGGGAATGGTGGGAAAGTGGGATTTGTCGTCCTCAAACTTGACGCGGTAGATGAGCGCGGCGAGCTGGAAGACCTCCTCTCGCGAGCACTTGTGGTAGCCGCGCAAGTACTTGGGCAGCTCCTGGGTTGAGGAGGAGACGCCAGCTCAGAGGCGCAGGGGAATCGCGGCGACGGTAATCCCGCTGGATTAATCCGTCCAGACTATCTTTGTGGGGATTTTCAGGAGACCCACCTGGTAGTAGTGGAAAATGGAGTCGGAGAAGGAATCCTTGCCTGGAACCGTGTTGGTCCACAGCTTCTTCATGAAGAACACCTGATAGGTCAGGGAGGGAACGATACCTGCAAAGTTGGGGGGGGGGCGCAGGAGGGGCAGGAGCATGGAGAAGGTTGAGTGTGGCTGAAGCTGAGGAGCTGCTTTTTGAAGAAAAAAAAATGAAATTGTGGCAAACAGGCTGCCCTGAAGGTCGACTGCTTCGCGCTAACGCTCCGTTTGCACGGGGTTTCGTCCCTTAAAGACGTCACCTTCAAAAGTGGGAGACGATACTGAAAAATATCTCGGAAAAAAGCGCAAAGGCCAGAGACGACCCCGACTCAGAGGGGCGGGTACCAACCGTCTTTAGCCGGGCGAGACTTCTTGATCCAGTCGGTCAAATGTCTGACAAAGTCAAAGAAGAAGTCTCCCTCTGGTACACTGATCACCTGCCCAACACACACACACACACACACACACACGCGCAAGCACAAATGAGGGTACGCCTTCCTCGCCGTCTCAAATGAGAACTGTGATTTTAATGGAAGAGAATAAAAGTCGTTTGTTCACAACCATTCAAAGCATTCAAAGTCTCCTCCTGAGGACGAGTCGGCATAATTTTTTTTTTTTTTTTTAATAATTATTTTTGGTCAAATGAAGCTCGGTGCCGTCCTACGGCTGGTGCGTTCTCCAGGATTAACTGCAGCAGAGCCAAACATCTAATCCATGAACCTGGAGACGTCATTAATCGAGCGTTATAGTAAGTCTGGTGTGGCACTGGACGGAGGAACATCCGGCGGTCCCGCCTCCCGACCTGCGCGACGGCAGAGGCTCTAAATGCTTCTGAAGCATCTGAGAGGGCGACGCCTTGACCTCTGACCTTGTCCGAGATCTTGACGAAGAGGCTGAAGCCCTCGGGGGATTTGAGCAGCAGTCTGGTCGAGATGTTCTGGCAGAAGTCCTTGGCCTTGGTGCTGGACTCCACCTCGAACGCCTGCGAGTTCCGCACACACACACACACGCACACACGCTCAACACGAACTCCTCCCCCCGTCGTCCGGACAGAATGGCTCCGCACATCCGCGCGCTCCTACCTCGTCCGTGTCGTCGGGGAAGTAAACCTTGTGGAAGATCTGCGTGGTCTTGTGCTGGATGGCCTCCACCTCCACCAGGTGAGGAGGGTACTTCCTGGAGCCGTTCCTGGCGTGCGGCGTATCGCACAAAAGAGGGCGAGAGCGGTTATTCGGATTGGGTCGAGGCCTCCGTCTCACTGTTTCCCGCGACGATTTCAAAGCGGGAAAAGCGAAACCTTCCGCGCAGCCACTTGAAGGAGCCACCCTCGCAGATAAAGACGGGCCCGTTACAGAGCGGCGGTACCGCGGCTAAACAAATACAGTTTTAGAATATTAAAAACTGGCCTAGTGACATGTGATCGTATCATTCTGAGATGTTGGGAGGAACCTTTTTATTCATTTATTTATCTATTTTTTTTAATTTTTTTTTTTTTGGAACTTCCATTTTAATTTTGTAACCTGTACCTGCTTATCTACCTACCTGCCTGTTTTGTTTTTTATTTCATGCATTTTTATTTATTTATTTATTTATTTTAGGTTTTTTTTTTCATTTTGTAACCTCCATTTTTTATTTTTTAACCTGTACCTCCTTATCTACCTGCCTGCCTGCCTGTTTTGTTTTTTATTTCGTGTATTTTTATTCATTTATTTATTTATCTATTTATTTTTTACTTTTTTTTAAATTTTATTTTGTAACCTCCATTTTTATTTTGCAACCTGTATCTGCTTATCTACCTGCCTGCCTGCCGGTTTTGTTTTTTATTTCAAGTATTTTTATTTTTATTAATTTTATTATTATTATTATTATTATTATTATTATTATTATTATTATTGTTGTTGTTGTTGTTATTAATATATTTATTTATTTATTTTTTAATGTTATTTAATTGTATTATTTTTAACTTTGTAACCTCCATTTTTATTTTATAACCTCTGCTATGTTTGGTATGTTTAATACCTGTTTGTATATTGCATTTCATGTATGCAATGTCGAAAATTCAATAAAAACTTTGAATTACAAAAAAAAAGAAAAAAAAAAACAGACCCGCCAGCGGGGGCCCGCCGGCGTGTCGCTAACGATCTGCTAACGCGCTGAGAGACGGCGTCGCGCTGGGGTTACCGCAAGGCTTTGTGCAGCCTCTGCACGCAGTCGCTGGAGAGCGGGTGGTGCTTCTTGGACTGCAGGAAGCGCTGGATGTGCGGCAGCAGCATGTTGCTGGGCGGGAACAGGCCGGTGCAGAGCCACAGCAGCTCCCAGCCTTTCTCCTCGCTGTACCTGCGGCGGCGCAAAAAAAAGAAAAAAAACAACCCCAGAAAGCTCAGCCTGTGTCCCGCAAGCATGAGGAATCAAGAGTCGGGGGTCGGGGAGGCGGTGGAAGCTCACGCACTTGACGTGGTTGTCGGTGAGCTGCTTGAGGATCTGGCAGAAGATCTCGTCCTTCAGGGGTTCGGCCTTCAGGGCCCCCTCGAAGATCTGGTCGGTCAGCTCGTTGACCGAGCGGGTGCGCTTGGACGGGTAGTCGCCCATGTACTTCATCATAGGTGAGGACGCGCGTCAGGGAGTCAGACCGCCGTAAATGTTCGTGGGAGGTATACGCGCGCGCGTACACCGATCAGCCATAACATCACGACCGCTGCGTGTTCACCATAGAATATAATACAACAGCCCTGCGATCAGTTGACATGTTTGAGTGATTGTTATCTGTGATGCTGTTGCTGAGAACTGTACTGAGGTTACGCTGAGAGGCGTCCCTAATATTTTGGTCACCCTAATGACTAGAACAGAACTGAACTTCACTGTCAGTGCACATGTAACAGGTACAAAGCAACGAAATGCAGTGAGTGGTAACTGTACTGTAATTTCGCGTATTTTGGTCACCCTAATGTGTAAGAGTGGGATGAGCAGAATATTAGGGACACATAAAATTACAGGTCCAGCAACAATAACCAGTAACGAACACGTCAGCACCTCCCTCACACGCATTCAATAAGAATTCAACATAAAACTCCTCCTGAAGGGAGAATTTATGAATCAATGCCAAAAATGCAGTGGTCATCATGCTCTGCTTGATTGGTTTAAATAACATATAGCAGAATAGTACATTTAAATGCCTAATAAAAGCATTTTTTTACACATCAAATCTGATCTGTCCTTTAAATATCTGACTTAAATAATAACAAATACAATTTCCCGTGCATTCGTTCGAATACATTTTGCTCCTCATTTGCCTCATTTGAGCAAAAACATTAGGGGCACCTCTGAGTATCACCCTAACCGTGACGTGAGCCTTTTCACGTTAAAAGAATTAATAAACACTGCGCTGTTTGTGTGGTAATTGTGTGCTAAATTAAAGGGGTTAATGATCGTCACCTTTTGTCTTATTAAACGGCAAAAAAACCCCAAAACAAAACAAAAACAACAACAGCGGCAGCAGTGAAAGCTGATCGGCCTTTTTACACCTTTTTGTGGGTTTGTTTTTGACTCAATAATCTGTTCTATTTCTTCCATGTGCTGCTTATTAAGCTCAATAATTCACATGTATTAAAGATGGCCGCCCGCCTCAGTTTAAAAATAGCTTCATCTCCCCCCTGCATGCATGAACCAGGTTGCTTCTGATTGGCTCTTACAAGCTCACGACAGCTGGAACGATGAACCCGCGGCCGGCGGGGGAGATGCGCGGTCCAGACGCCCCCTCGGCCCCCCCACCCCACCCCGCGAGCGCCGTAAAGGATATCGATGAAGGCCATGCAGGCCTCCTGGGCCAGCTCCTCGTGGTTGACCACCTTCTTGAGCAGCGGCTGCTTGAGCGGCTCCCTGGTGCAGCTCCACAGCTTGTCCTTCCCGCGATTCTTGGTGACCATCACCCTGCTCAGGGTGTGCTTGGGAGGAGGCCTGGAAGGATAGCGAGACCCGGGGGGGGGGTTCTTAATGAAAATATCCCAGTTTTTAATAAAAAAAAAAAAACGATAAAATTAATTATTTTCCACCTATTAAATGTTATAGGGGATATTATTTTTTTTTAGTTTTTGCATCCTGGGATTTGCCAGTTACTGATTTTTGTTTCTTTTTTTTTTTTTTTTTACAGCATCAGTTAAACAGCTTCCTCAGAGCTCGTTCGTGGACAAATATGCGTACAGTAAACATAAACATTAAAAAACTGCTGCTAAGTGTTTTGTAGTTTCACCGAGATGGACATGACAACCAGAATATTCACAAAAGTTCATCATTTTGTACCACGAATCAGGTAAAAACAGTCAAAATCTCCGTCCTTTGTAATTAAATTCAAGGATATTGAGTATATAAGTATTAGTGTGTGTGTGTGTGTGTGTGTGTGTGTGTGTGTACCTGAAGTGGTCATATGAGAACTCCTCCAGCGTGTACGGCTTGGACCTGCTGCCATCGCTCTCGGGGAGGACGAGCTGTGAGGCGCGGGCCGACTCCTGCCGCTGGTCCGGCGTCATGGTAACCAGCGCCTGATTGGTGGGATTGCATCGTCGCATGATTGTCATGATCGGATTTGGTGGTTCCGCAATTTTTACCGCGGAAAGGGAGGGGGGGGGATTAGTTTCACTGAATCGAATAGAGCGAGTTTTACACACTGTAAAAAGTGTAAAGGAGTAAACCTGCATGCCAAAATTGACAAAAGTGTTGTTGTTTTTTTGTTTTTTCATCAATTAAATACTCATAGCTTTATTGATTTTAAGAAATTACTACTTTAAACTCCGAAACTTCCGGGAAAACGTGGCACATTATCACTAAGATGGACTAACTTCTGGATAAAAAAACATGTTTTAAAAGATAGACAAATTTCCCCTCTGGCAAGAAGCTCGGCGGCCGGCGTCTCGCTCACCACGATCTCCGGCTGAGGGCGGCTCACGGTGGGCAGCACGTACACGCAGTCGGCCGGGAAATCCCCCCTCTGATTGGTGCGCTCGTTGACGCCGTGCGCCCAGCCCGAGTTGAGGACCTGCTCGCCGGTGTCCTGGTCCAGCAGGATCAGGTCTCCCCTCAGGAAGCTGAGGAAGGTGGACTGCTCGCCGGCTGTGAAGCAGCCGAGTTTGAGAGCAGAGAGCAGAGAGGAGAGAGAGAGGGAGAACCACGCTGGAACCTTCCTTTCGCGCAACCTTCTCAGCCTGCCTTGCGTTTCACATCATCGTCGTTTGATGGAAGCAGAGTTGATCACTTCTCGTATGTTCAAAACTCTAACGACTTGCAAAAAAATACACCAATCAGCCATAACATTATGACCACTGGACGTTTATCATCTAAACACAACGCGGTTTTATGTTGAATTTTGATTGAATGTGTGCGGGAGAGGTGTTTTTCATATTTGAATGATTGTTATTTGGACTGTAATTTGTGATGCTGTTGGACTGTACTGGGTTACACTGAGAACACCTACGAGTCGAATGACCAAAATATTAGGGACCCCTCTCAGTGTAGCCCAGTACAGTTCAACATCACAAACTACAGTCCCAATAACAATCATTCAAACATGTCAACACCTCTCTCACACACATTCAATCAAAATTCAATGTAAAACTCCTCCTGAAGGGAGAACTGATTGCAGGGCTGTTGTATTATACTCTATGGTGGACAGGCGCTGGTCGTAATGTTATGGCTGATGGGTGTAAAACGCTTAATAACTTAAGAAATTAAAGGGGCCAGACATCCTCTACTCCTCAAGTGAAACAATGGCTATTAAGAGATATGAAAAAAAATAACATAACGGCTAATAAATAGACTATAATACTTTTGAGCATTGGAGGGTATTTTTCATATCACTCGCTTTCAATGCTACTCAAATGTGACATTTTGAGGGAGCACTTTCACTGTCACACTTCGCACGTCCAAGCTGTCCAGCAGACTTTTCATACAAGGATTTATTTATTTTTCCACCCGTCAAGCTGTCAAAAACCACAGAAAAATAGACATGTCTTTGAAACAAGGCGCCTATCTCGCCTCCTATCGCTCTTACCGCTCTATTTTATTGAAAAGGAAGCAGTGTGTGGGTGCCGGGGACTCACTGGGGTTGGGGTTGTCCTGCAGCGAGACCACGAACTTGGACCTCTTCCTCAGGCCCTCCAGGAAGGTCACCACCAGGTCCCGGATGTCCTCCGCGTTGTTGGAGGTGAAGGTGAACTCGTCGCCTTTGATGGTGGCCAAGGTGAAGCTCTGGCTCTGCAGCTTCCCCCCCCTGAAAGAGCGTCCGGGGTCGCCCGGGGTCAAGCGGCAAAGCCCGGACTGTTGCTAGGAAACCGTGGAACCGAAAAGCGGCCAGGGCCTCACCTGCTGCTGGACACCGCAGTGATCTCCGGGAAGGAGAGCTCCAGCAGCACCTGCTCCTGCTCGTCCACGAAATAAACGCCGGTCCAGTTGACGGCGACGATCAGGTCGTTCTTCGGCAGGCTGGGTCCTGAGAGGCAGAGGGGAAGAAGAACCGTTCCACACCTCGGGACTCCTCACACACGGGGGGAAGCGTCACACTCGCGTCTACTTAGTGAATTTTAGTTTTTGAGGTCACTGGCGGTGAGCAGGTTGCTCCTGATCTAGTTCGTTGGGCCCATGAGTATGTGGACAATAATGTGGACTCACGGCTTTACCTCAAGAGTCTGCATGAAAGAAATAAAAGCAATAAAAACCTCTGCTGCACAGGGTTTTAAAAGTAAAAGTGGATAAACTAACATAATTATAAATATGAGGATTGTTATCAAGACTTGGATAGAAATCCTTTGCAGTCAATGACAGCCTGAAGTCTGGAGACCATGTTTGTGGGTCTTTCTGCCCTCAGTCTTGTCTTCGTCAACTGAAAGTCATGTCCTACTGGGTGGGGGATTTGGCGACTGAAGAATATCCCATTTCCTTGCCTTGAGAAGCTCTTGGGATGTTTTGGGTCATTGTCCACCTGCACTGTGTAGTTATGTGTTATGTGATTGGGTATTTACTGCACCCAACAGGGGCCAGAAAGTTCTCACCTGAGACCCTGAAGGCCTCGTAGAAACGAGAGAAGAGCAGAGGCCACTTGTGGCGAGCGAAGTCCACCACTTCCTCCTTCACCTTCTGAGGGTCGAACCTCTTCTGGGCGTAGATGCCCTGCGCAGGCGGAGAGACGCGTCTCAGAAACGATGCATTCAGGTTCGTTCAGGTCAGAGGACGATTGTTTCATGCAGAGGACAACAGCTGATATCAGATGTCAGGATATAGTGATGCTACATTGCTCCTGACTACACGCACCCATCAGCCATAAAATAATGACCACCTGCCAAATATTGTATAGGCTCTTGCCACCAAAACAGTCCTGACCCATGGAGGTCTGGACTCCACTGGACCACTGAAGGTGTTGCTGTGGTGTCTGCCACCAAGATGTCAGCAGCAGATCCTTTTAAGTCCTGGAAGTTGATTGGACTTGTTGGTCCAGCACATCCCACAGATGCTGGATCGGATTGAGATCTGGGGAACCTGGAGGCCGAGTCAACACCTTGAACTGGGTGTTGTGTTCCTCAAACGTTCCTGAAGCATTGCTGCTTTGTGGCAGGGAGCATTATCCTGCTGGAAGAGGCCGCTGCCATCAGGGAATACCGTTTCCATGGAAGGGGGGGACATGGTCTGCAGCAATGTTTAGGTAGCTGCTATGTGTCAGAGGAACATCCACATGGATGGCAGGACCCAAGGTTCCCCAGCAGAACATTGCCCAGGGCATCACACTGCCTCCGCCGGCTCGCCCTCTTCCCATAGTGCATCCTGGTGCCATGTGTTCCCCAGGTAAGCGACACACACACACCCGGCCAATCACATGATGGAGAAGAGAACCTGATCCATCAGACCAGTCCACCTTCTTCCGTTGCTCTGTGGTCCAGTTCTGATGCTCCCGTGTCCATTGCTGGTGCTTCCAGCAGTGGGCAGGGGTCAGCATGGGCACCCTGACTGGTCCCACACACAACAAACCACCATGACTGTGTGTTCTGACTCCTTTCTATCAGAACCAGCAGCAACCTCTTCAGCTGTCTGAGCTCCCACACGGGCCGGCCTCCACCCTCCACCTGCATCAGTCAGCCTCGGCCTCTGTGACCCTGTCGCCGGCTCGCCACTTTTCCCTCCCTGGACCACTTCGACCGGGAACATGCCGTG
>CAAKHG010048858.1:0-10705 GCA_901007715.1 Dactylopterus volitans | reverse complement strand
AATTGCTCAAAGTTGTCGGGTTCTCGTTTTTTTTTCCGCCCCGTCGTCGTTCACCGAGTTGCTAACGCGGCTCAGCCGCTGTTTGCTAACGTTGCGATGGCTTGGTGGAGGTTGGCGGCAGATGAATTTACGGCGATCCGGCTCCAGCCGGATTACCTCTGACGCCAAAGTACTAATCAGAAAGGAGCGTTCACTCGGGCCAGTGTAAATATTTGTAAACACCCAATCTGTATTTGAATACATGCTGGAGGTGACAGGTAAGCTGGGAACAAGCCTTCCGATTGGATGCTGCTGACTGGATTTGGTTTCCCTGCCTGCGACGGCTGGAGACATTTACAGTTCTGACGATGATCATCATTTTTTCATGCTTTCACTCAAATTTCAGTGACATCATGTAGACATAAATGATGCAAACGGCAAATGCCACAGCCTCTTTCTCTTCAAGAACCAGGATCATCGTCTTATTGGTTGTAACAGGACTGAAATGTCGAAGAAATGAGAATTTGCTTTTAAAGTATTGACAGTCTGGCTGCAAGACAGTTGTTTCATGAAACACTGAGGCCTTAGAATTTCTCAAAACTAATATACACAGAGATCATCCATCACTTGTGTAGGTCCACCAAAACAGTCCTGACCCATGGAGGTCTGGACTCCACCAGACCTCTGAAGGTGTTGCTGTGGTATCTGGCACCAAGATGTCAGCAGCAGATCCTTCAAGTCCTGGAAGTAGTGAGGGGGAGCCTGCAGTAACAGCTTCAAAAGGAAATGAAAATACAGTTTTCCACATTTGACGGTCGACAAACAGCCCAGAGCTTCCGAACAGGCTCCCGTTGGTTATAAACCAATCAGCCATAACATTATGACCGCCTGCCTAAGATGGTGTTGGTCCTGCGTTTGTCATCAAAACAGTCTTGAACCATGGAGGTCTGGACTCCATCAGACCTCTGAAGGTGCTGCTGTGGTATCTGGCACCAAGATGTCAGCAACAGATCCTTTAAGTCCTGGAGGTTGTGAGGTGGAGCCTCCATGGATCGGACCTGTTTGTCCAGCACATCCCACAGATGCTGGATCGGATTGAGGTCTGGGGAACCTTGAGGCCGAGTCAACATCTCAAACTGGTTGTTGTGTTCCTCAAACGTTCCTGAATCCATTGTTGCTTTGTGGCAGGGAGCATTATCCTGCTGGAAGAGGCCACTGCCATCAGGGAATACCGTTTCCATGAAAGGGGGGACATGGTCTGCAACAATGCTTAGGTAGCTGCTACGTGTCAAAGGAACATCCAGTTCTGGTGCTCCCGTGTCCATTGCTGGTGCTTCCAGCAGTGGGCAGGGGTCAGCATGGGCACCCTGACTGGTCCCACACACAACAAACCACCATGACTGTGTGTTCTGACTCCTTTCTATCAGAACCAGCAGCAACTGTTTCAGCAGTCTGAGCTCCAGTAGCTGGTCTGGTGGATCGGACCACACGGGCCAGCCTTCACTCCCCACCTGCATCAGTGAGCCTTGGCCTCCATGCCCCGTTCGCCGGTTCACCACTTTTCCTTGGACCACTTTTGATAGGTCCTGACCTCTGCAGACCAGGGACCCCCCACAAGAGCTGCAGTTCTGGAGATGTTCTGCCCCTTTCGTCCAGACATCACAGTGTGGTCCTTGTCAAAGTGTCTCAGATTCGTCTGCTTGACCACTTTTCCTGCTTCTAACACATCAACTTTGAGGACAAAACATTCACTTGCTCCCTACTATGTCCCACCCAAGGACAGTTGCCATGGCAACCACATAATCAGTGTTCCCGCTGTCAGTGTTCATCATGTTGTGTGTGCGTTCTGTATCGGTGTACCATATTCACTTTCAAAACTTTAAAGCGCAGCTTTTCCTCATTTGCAGAATCAAAATCCGTCTGATTCACTCCTGGGAGACTTTATGGCTTCAATTCTGGCTGCTCAATTTCTTTCATATTCCTCCGCGGCGTGTTTCATTACAGGCGTTTGAGTGTGTTAGCGTTTCGGCTGTCAGTCTCAGCGGCTGTTAGTTCACACCTCCTGCCACACCATAAAGCAACTTGCGGTTTCCACTGTTGTTTCAGCCTGTTACAGTTGGCTGTTTGTCAGCTGCCTTTCATGGCAAACGTTTCCCTGGTCAAACTCATCTACATACCTGAGGAGGAGCCAGTCAGGTGAGATGTTAAACTCAAGATCCTGGAAGTAGTTATAGGTCTACCTGGAACGGCATTTCAGGATTTTCCAGATCTGTGTGTTGACTTTTTTTTGGTTATTTTGTATTTTTTTTTGTGAGTAAAACAGAACAGACAGGAAAGACGTGATGATTGATCATCATGCATCGGTGGGATTTGTAGGTGTGTATAGTTTCTGCTGACTCATGATCTGGAACTTTCACAGATACCACCTTCCTCAGAGTAGATGAATTCAAGTGTTTTGTGACAGCATAACCTGCAACCGTTTAACCATGAAATCTGTAATCATGTAACTGTGTAAACTGTGTAAATTTTATTCATGTGACTGCGTAACATGTAATCATGTGACTGTTTAACTGTGTAACCTGTAATCATGTGACCATTTAACTGTGTAAACTGCAATAATGTAGAGTGTAAACTGCAATTATTTGACCGTGTCACCGTGTAACCTGTAATCATGTGGCCGTGTAACCGTAACCTGTAATCACCTGACCATGTAACTGTGTAAATTGTCTTGATGTAACTGTGTAACCTATAATCATGTAACTACATAACCTGTAATCATGTGACTGTTTAATTGTGTAACCTGTAATCATGCGACCGTGTAACTGTGTAACGATGTGGCCATGTAACATGTAATCACATTAGAGTGTAACCTGTAATCATGTGACCGTGTAACTGTAACCTGTAATCACATGACCATGTATCTGTGTAAATTGTCTTCATGTAACCATGTAACCTGTAATCATGTAACCGCATAACCTGTAATCATATTAGAGTGTAACCTGAAATCCTGTGACAGTGCAACTTTGTAAATTGTAATCATATAACGGTGTAACATGTAATCACATTAGAGTGTGACCTGCAATCATGTGACCATGTAACTGTGTATATTGTATTCATGTAACCGTATACCTATCATGTAACCACGTTACCCAAAAGCATGTGACCGTGTAACTGTAATCATGTGACCGCTTAACTGTGTAAATTGTAATCATGTAACCGCGCCACCTGTGATCATATTAGAGTGTAAACTGTAATTATTGGACCATGTCACTGTGTAACCTGTAATCATGTGACCGTGCAACTGTGTAAATTGTAGTTATGTAACCATGTAACCTGAAATCATGTGACTGTGCAACTGTGTAAATTGTAGTCATGTAACCGTGTAACATGAAATCACATTAGAGTGTAACCTGTAATCATGTGACCATGTATCTGTGTAAATTGTATTCATGTAACCGTATAACCTATAATCATGTAACCGCGCAACCTGAAATCATGTTACCGTGTAACTGTAATCTGTAACAGAGCCTTTATGACTGTCTGACCTCCCAAACTAATGACTTTATACGCAAGTCTTTAATGTGACTTTGCAAAGTAATATTAATATCGTAATCCAATTTTAAGACCTTTACAAGACATATTTAAGACATCTTTAGGCCTAGAATTTGAATAAATGAATATTAGACAGTTTAAAAAGGTTTTTAGACACTGTAAGGTGCTTCAGAGCTCAAAATGTAAATAAATGGATTTCTGACATTTGAAGACATTTTTAAAGCTTGAAATTTAAATAACTGGATTTCAGGCGGCTGAGGACACGAGAGCTTTTAAGATTTTTTTAAGGCCTGTAATCTTGAATATTTAATTTTAGAAAGTTTATTATGTTTTAAGGACAAATAATTCAATTTAAATTTCAGACATTTTAAGTCTTCAATGACCCTCAGAAAACCCGGCAGGCGACGATCATGATCATGATCGTGATCGTCCGCATGCGAGTGGACTGCGAAAGCGACGCGTAGGCAGCAGTAAATGAGGAATTAAAATCGATTTCGCTTCACTCAGATCCACGACGTTAATTGGAAAAAACAAACAAACAAACAAAAGGTGTGACCGGGGGATCTTTTCCACCGATTTGATTGGATAAAAACGTTTACGATGCGTGGACTTCCTCCCATCCCTGGATTATTTCTGCGCCTCCTCACAACTGTATCGCTGTCTCTCCATCTCTCTCACCTCCGCCTCTCCTGCAGCTTTTCTCCCGGAGGTTTTCTTCCCTGCACGCCATGCGACTCTCTCTCTCTCTCTCTCTCCCTGCCTGTCTCTGTCTCTCGCCCGCTCTCTCTCTCTCGGCTGCTTCTTCTCTCTCAGCTTTATTTCGGTTGAGAGAGGGATAATCCCCGAGTCACGTGGAGGGAAAGAGCGAGAGTACTTCTGAAATTGTATAGCTGGATGCATGAAGTGCACGCACGCACACACACACACACACACACACACACAGAGAGAGAGAGAGAGAGAGAGAGAGAGGGGGAAGCAAGTGCAGCAAAAGAGATGCGAGTGTGTGTGTGTGTGTGTTTGTGTGTGTTTCCTCCCTGCTTATGAAGAAATGATGCCACTGAAGCTTCTTTCTGAACTGAGGCTGAGAGAGAGAGAGAGAGAGAGAGAGGGGTGCGTGTACGAGCGAGCGGGTTCGAGGGTAAATCATAACACACACACACACAACACACAACACACACACACACACACGTGCGCCTGCCAGCCAATAGAAACAGCTGTTGTTGGACAATCACCAAAACATGAGATTAATCTACGAGAGGGGGGGGTGGGGGGCGTGCCAGTGGAGATGGATGAGTGGGAGTGATGGGAGAGAGAGAGAGGGAGAAGGAGGGAGGGAGGGAGGGAGGGATGAGTCAGGTTTAAGGAGGAATGAGGAGATACGAGGGAGCGTGATGGGAAACGACAGTGAAGCGGCGGCCTCGGAGTTATGAAAACGCCTCGCGTGCACGTCTGAGGGGTGAGAGGTGGGAGGCCTCTACAGCCGCTGACCGGCCATTCCAGCCCCTCACTCGCTCATCCGTCGGTCCCACCAGCCCCTGCCCCCGTCCCCCCGTGGAACCCCTCGCCGGCGCCCCCTCGTGGAATCCCGTATTCCTTTACGCATGTAGTTTTTCGTTTTCCTCTCGTGTTTGGTGGCCGTGTTTGCCAGGAAGGAGCCGCGTGTGCCTCAAGGTTGTAACGTAATGCAAAGTTACTCCCGAACTCCTGTGTGTGGAGGCAGGGAGGGAGGGAGTGTATGAATGACTTTAGTCTGAAGTGGACGTTTACACACTCAAATCGGGTGGCTAGGTTCTATGAATGCGTCAAACAAACAGATGCGCGTGAGCACTTTCTGGCCATTTTTTTAATAATAACAAATCCAGGCCGCCGCCAGTCTACCTGTATCAAACATCTCCAGGCTCTCAAAGCCTTTATGATCAAAATGAGATTTTTACAGGAAATGTCGTTGCCGAAAATAATGTTTACAAAGTTCTGCTGCAACGTACAAAATCATATATTCCATGATTTTTTTTGGTTTGGTTTTGTTTTGTAACTATTTCTGCATTTTTAGGATGCAGAAACCATTCAAATGTCCAAATGTTCACCCTTTGAAGCAATTTATTCTTTACTTCGACCTTTTTTACGGTATTAAGCTGTTTTAAATATGCCATCGAAATTGGCATTGACAATCTTTTTGTATACATGCATTTATATTATATTACGATATATTATATATTATATGATATTATGTTTTATTATATTATTTTATATTATATTATGTCATATTATATTGTATTACATTATATTATATTATACAACAATCAGCTATAACACTAAACCCACTGCATGTTTACCTTAGAATACAATGCAATGACCAAAATATTAGGGACCCCTCTCACTGTAACCCAGTCCACTTCAACAGCGTCACAAACTACAGCCCCAATAACAATCGTTCAGATGTGTCAACGCCTCTCAGATTCAATAAAGATTCAACATAAAACTTTATTGCGGGGCTGCTGCATTTTGCTTTCAGTTTGGGTTAAGACACTTATGCTGGGACGGGTCGAGTTTCTGTGCGGCGCTCGCGGGCAACTCAGCTGAAGAGTCTTGATCTAACGACCTGAACACTGCTGTAATGATGCGAGAGGGCGAGAGAGAGAGAGAGAGAGAGAGAGAGAAAGAGAGAGAGAGAGGGAGAGAGAGAGAGGGAGGGAGAGGGAGAGAGAGAGAGGAGGCGGGCCAATAAAAGAGAGAGAGGACTGGGAGCGATGGAGGGAAAAGTGGAGGGGAGGGGAGGAGGGGCTCCGCAGGCACCTGACCCTCGCTCGCTCCAGTGAGGGAAAAATCTCCCATAATTACCTCAGAGCCTACTAGACCACACACACACACACACACACATACTAACACACACACACACTCACACAGGGGAATGGGGAGAGGGAGGAAATCCTTGTATAACCTCAGAAAAGCCATACAAAACGCTGAGAGCCGACAGCTCAGGCGCGCCTTCCCTCACTCAAACACACAAACAAACAGAGCGAGAGGGAGGCGGGGCCCGGTGGGGCTGGTGGGGGGGGCTTAAATTATAGAGCGAGAGAGAGAGAGCAATCGTATTGAAACGGGAATAAAAGAGACTGAATGGGCACCAAAAAATATGGATAGGAATTTTGAGAAGGTCAAGGTTTGCTCCCCCCGTGCAGACGTCAGCAGGCTGAATGGAAGCAGGTCCACAGGTGGTGACATTGTCTGTACGTGTGTGTGTGAGTGTGTGTGAGTGTGCGTGCGATATAGTGCGTGACAAAAATATAGGACCGCACCATTTTTAGGGGGTGGATTATTTTTTTAAATGACTTTGACTTTATTCTGTGAAGAACAAAGTCCCAGAGAGGGTTATTTGGTTATTTGGTGGCTTTCTGGAAAATAATACATTTTTTACATTTAGGCACCTCTGTGATCGTCACACTTTTTCAGAGAAGGGAAAAGTTATGTGGCCCTCACAGCAAAAAAAGTTTGGGGAGCCCTGACGTAAGATATTTCCACCTTTTCTTTCTTTACGGCCTCACCGCCAGAAAATAAACAAATACATTTTTTTTTAAAAAGCACAAAAAGCACAGGCTACGAAGGCTGGCGACACGTTAGCGGAGTGGTAATTGCTTCCTTTTATAAAGTGACTGCAAACGGCGTCGCGCTCCAGAGACACCGAGGGTGTCTGATTCTCACGCCGCCCGGCTCGTTCCTCTGCTGGAAAGTGGGAAACGTCTCCAGCGGGGTTATGAATCCTTAAGATACCACAAACGATTAAGTCGGTCGCATAAATGGGATTAAAAATTGACCTGGTGAGGTAATTTTCCCGAAATCTTCCCGAAAGTCCAGTTATCCCTTAAAAAAACACATTTTTGATATGATGGCTTTTCAAATTTTGATTCCCCTTTTATACATTTGAATAAATTTTGGAATAGATGCCACAAAAACGCACTGATTCTAATATTAAAGTCTAAACTGTCATTTTTGACCCGCCTCTGGAGGAGTGTCGGGTCCAATCACTCATGCGTCTGAGAGGTAAACACATTGATTCTGCATATTTTTTCTATCTCTGACCGCTTCCGTGCTCCATATCAACGTCCAAAGAACCTTAGAGCAAAGGTCCTCCTCGCTACCACAGTTAAGCTGAACCGTTCCTGGTCATAAAGCGTCATAATACTTTGAACCCTTTAGATGGGCGAGTGATTGGACCCTACAGGCTTCCATAGGAGGGCCAAAAGTGATCCCTACTAGAATCAATGTGTTTTTGTGCCACTTCTGTCATTTTTCTTAAGGATATTCATTGATGTCATGTTTTTTTATTGTACACACAAGAATAATTTCATGTTTGATTTGTTTTTTACATTTCACCTTTTAACGTTTGGAACTCGTCCAGACATTTTGGACTAAAAAAAACAAAGAAAACTGATTGCACAGAACACAGCAATAGAAAAATGTTGACAAAAATCAACGTAAATGATTATTCCTAACAAAAATGACCAAAAAAAAATCACAAAAACGCATGAATTCTAATACGGGTCATTGTTGACCCATTTATAGAAGCTTGGGATACAAAAACTGAAATTTCTTAAAATGTATAAAAAGTAAATTAAAGCTTTGAATGCCACCATGTCAAAAACATGTTTTTTTGAGGGACTCCTGTAATATTAAATGATAAAAACATCTCATTATGACGATATTGCAAGAAAACAACCACGCCGGGTCGTTTTTGACCCACTTGTGCATCTAAGGGTGAAATTTTTTTTTCTGCATGTTAATAGCCGCAAAACCTCCTTTTCCCTCCTCAAGCAGCGCCGGCAACGTAGCTTGATACGCGACCTCGTTTATTGTTTTCAATGATTAAATCTGCCGTGAATTCTCGGGCCGTCCGCCGGGCTTATCAAAAAAAAAACGAGGTTCGAGGTTGTAAATATTTTAAGAGGAATCGAGTCTTAGAGCGGATAATTTTCGTGCTGCGGCAGCTCGCTCGTGCATCTTTGGAAAACGCAGCTTTAGCTGGCGTTTGCAGACGAGCAGGCCGGCTGCCGGGGCTGAGGAGGGCTACGGCCGCGGGGTTGTAAATGTTTAACCGCTCCCTGCCAATTCAACTTTGACTTCCCGTTCTGGTGCGCAGACGCGGGTTTGATAGCGGAGATATGAGTCCGGACGCCGGGGATTGTGGGTGTGAGGCCGTTTCTCGATTCTCAAGTCTGCAAGTCCAGACTTTGGAAGTTCAGACTTGGGAAGTCGCCACAAGTTCAAACTCCAGAAGTCGGCGGGTTGGCAGGTGCGCTCATTGCGTTTGGAATAGCGGCGTTCCTCTTCTTCTGCTTCTTCTTCTTCTTCTGTGTGAATGGCGGCTGGTGCTAAGCGCATGAGCGTCATTAGCGCCACCTACAGAGTGAATCATGTAAAACAACCACAACTCATTCCCTGTTTAGATATTTCATATATAAACATATATTCGCTTACATATGTATCCATGTATATATTCACGTATATGTTGGTTATGGACGTGTGAGGTTTATATTTTAAATGAGTCTTTTTTTTAGCGAGCGGGCGAATAAAAGATGAACAGTGACAAACAAAGTTGTGGGAGTTTGTGGAAGTTGGTGAGTTCAAGATCCGAGCTACATTTAAAAAAAAAAAAAAAAAAAGGCCGAAATGGAGGAGAGACGTTTTGCGGTTGTTGTCGCCGCCGACGTCGCCGCTCGTCCGCGCGTTGATCCTAATGCATTCTGGGACATGCGGCTTCCTCAAGTCGGCATCCGATCGGACTTCTAAGAGTGGGCGGAGCAGGGACGCTTCCGGGTTTGAGGTCCGGACTTGCCGCTTGCGGACTTGTGAAGTGGAAGAGGACTCGGACCACCGATGACGACGCTTCAAAAGTACGGGAGCCCGCAAGTCCGCAAAAGTTCGCAATTTGAGAAACGGCCCTGCAGACGGGTTTAATCAGGAAGTGATTGCAGCGCGCGGCTTTGCAGAGGTCCAGTGACCAATGGGTGGGCGGCGCATCCGTCCACTGAGGTTTCGGAAGGAGAGGAGTGGTCATCCGGCGCGGCGGCTGCGTGGCGGCTGCGTGGCGGCTGCGTAGCGGCTGTGTGGCGGCTGCGTGGCGGCTGCGTGGCGGCTGCGTAGCGACCGCGTCGCGTCGGCGACCGTTGCGGTGTCGCGTGACCTCACGCTGAATCGCCCGCCAGGGAAATGAAGCGAAACCTCAGCCAATGAGGGTGAAGTCAGACTACTTCATTGGGTGAGTTGTTGGCGGCTGTGCGTTATGATGCTTCATGACCTTAAATTGGTTCATATATAACTATATATACAAGAAATTTACACATATATAATAATATATAAGACCGTATATGCTCACATACATATCTACATGCACACTTATATATGTACACAAATGTACATCACACATATAAATACCTATATTACATTTGATAATCAAACTGTTTTCGATATGCACTTTGGTAACTGATTCCACTCGTACACTCCTCCATATGATGGCATTATTAGCTTTAGCTTTAGCTCTAGCTCTAGCTTGGTGCGCAATTCAGATTTCTATGGGCGTCTCTGTTGCCATGATGTTCCTAATAAAAAGTAACCGATTCAAGCCGCTATGAAACAGTGACGCTGCGAATGACGGGACGCCGGAGCGCGCCGAAGGTCAGAAACGCACCATTCTGGTGACGCCGAGGCCGGAATGCTGCTCTCACCCTGTTAGCATTGTAGCTGGCTACCCGGGCCCGCCTGCAAACGACGGCCTGGGTAGCAGCAGCAAAAGTCGAGCCAGTCAAACTCCCCGAGATGGTTTTTTTTTTGTGTGTGTGTGTGCGTGCGTGTGTGCTTGCACCTGAAGGTGGTTTGCAAGTGAAGTTCAGCGAGTGCACGGACCAGAGAGGAAGAAGAAGAAGAAGAAGAAGAAGAAGGAGGCAGCGAGATCAGCAGCAGGAAGACCGGCAGGCTTTAAAAGTCACCCCGCGTCGTGTCGTCCTCGCAGCTGCCCCTCACAGTCCTCCCACGGGCGGATTCCTCCTGCCAGCCGACGGATCAGAGGGTCGCTCACGCGAGCGGCGGCGTCAACGCGCTGATAACGGCTGCGACTCGGCCGGGCTGAGAGAACCGGCCCGATGTTTCCCCTAATGACGACGCGGGGGGACGGGGGGGGGGG
>CAAKHG010048857.1:0-31973 GCA_901007715.1 Dactylopterus volitans | reverse complement strand
TCTCTGTAAATTAAAGAGCACGGTGCCATGAGATAACTTCTGTTGTGATTTGGCTCTATATAAATAAAACTGAATCATCTGATTCCAAGGAACAGCTAAGATACTGCGCAGAACCCTCAGGCTCCCAGGCCTCTGGTAGAGGACCGCAGCTTGCAGATGACACAGATACCACCAGGGTGAGGGAGACGTTATTTTATATCTATGTCTATCTGATGTCTGTTAGATAGATATAGATATAGATAGATATATAAATAATGGGTGATATATTATGTGAATTATTATAGATGATTATATGTTATCATATAGTAGGTGTTATATATATGCAATAATATAACTGCAATATGATGTACACATTGCATTATTTTTTGTGATGTATTTAGGACATTCTATGCTGGACACCAGGAAGATGAGCGGCAGCTATTGGCTGCAGCTAACGGAGATCAAAAAAAAAAAAAATTATAGAAAAAAATAAAGCAAACTTTATAGTATGATACAATAGGGCCAGCTAAAGCAGCGCACAATACTCTGAAACATGGCATACGTATAAGATATGATCCCTGATGATGAACATACAGAAAATGGAAATAAATTACTGAAACAACATTTTACAGAAATGTTTATAGGTTTTCAAGGGAACTCGTGTCTGATGCTGGTGAATTAAGCTCCCTTGGTTGGACACAAACATCTCAAGCTTGAATAAGCATCATTAGAAAATCACAAATACTTGAAGTCATCTGCGGTTAAATGAAAAGTATCTTACCTGCCTTTAAGTATATTTAAGTATGTAAGCATTGGCGTCATTAACTGGTGCATTTCTTTACATTTGTGACTTGTCTGATAAACTGGCAGCATTGAAAGCCAGCCTTCTCAGCGGAAACGCTCCGGGGCCAGACTGCGCCGGTGGAGCGGCACGCGTGCAGCTCCCTGCCGCCGCCGCCGCCGCCGCCTGAAAAAGAGCATACATTACCGGCTAACCTTCAACGGATAAATAAATATTAGAAAACATAATTCTCTGCGGACATCTGCTGCCGAAAGCGTGAGTCTGTTAACTTTGCAAATGGAGATGAAAACATTTGAATGTGTCTTCTCCGGGGTGCTGATGACTTCTAAGAAGCCCCTCATCTCTGATTGATGCCCAGACCAGCCAGCCAGCGGATAAAACTGGATCAGTGTGACAGTGATGGTGTTTTATGATGCCAATATGATCCTCTGCATCTCTCTCTCTCTTTCTCTCGCTCTGTCATGACTGGAAACTCTCAGAGACTCGGTAATGGACTGGTCTGTACTTGTAAAGCCAGCAGCCGCTCGCTTTTAAGAGATGGAATTGCAGTGTCTCTCTCGCTGGCTGGAGATGAGCGGGATTCGGAATTTTCCTCTGCTTCTTGTGATTCAACAATGTGAGGACGGATTGCACATGCTGACCTAAAAATATAGCCCTTTTCCCCCCCTCCTCCTTGCCACATCTCTCAGATACATAATGAATAATGGATCGCACTTATATCTTGCTTTCCATCTCCCAAGGGCTTCAAGTGTGCAGGCTAGTGTGCAGAAGTGCGGTGTGTGTTTGTATTCGTGTGAAATGCTTTTTGTGATGCATAGTTATTAAGATATTTTTAAGCTTAACAGCGTACCTCCATTTTGTGATGCACAAGCGCATTAGCAGCCTCTTGTGAAGTGGACCGCTGAATGCCAGGCCCTTCTGTAAGTGTTCAGCTGACACTGTAATAAAATGCGTGATGAACACGTCGTCATTAAAAAAAATTTTTCACCGAGAGCGGATCGCCCAGCTGCATATGAAAATGAAGGGAGCATAGAAGTGAATTTCACTGAATAGGAGGCCAGACATTCATTTCAGACGGGTGATCGTTTGTCAAACTACAGTGTGTAACTTGCAAATTAAAGATATACAAAGATCAGCCATCACAAAAAAAAAACAAAACCAAAAACCCCTGCATGTTTAGAATATAAAGCCCTGCAATATATTTTATTGTTACTGGGGCTCTAATTTGTGATGCTGTTGAACATTATTGGGTTGTACCCTGAGGTGTCCCTAATATTTTGCCACTCTAAAGCATACGAGTGGGATGGCCACAATGGAAACCACCTCCTTACGCTTTAGTCGGAGCTCCGCAGCACATCTTACATCTCTGTTCTTCACGTTGGAAGCCCTCTTGGCTTACGAATCCATTTAAGTTGTCCGTCGGGTGTGTGAAGTAAAAATTTCTGTTCATCTGCTGCTACGCCAGGGCCAGCGGGCAGCTCGCTGCTGCAAAACTGTGAGATTTTCAATAACCAGCGAGTGTATTCTCGCAAGCTCTTGTTACCCTGCGAGAGGAAGCGGTGGACTATTCCCCCATTACCAGTTGACAGTGTTTGCAAATCAAATATTCTCTTTGCATGAAAGGAAAAAACTTCAAATGTTTAGAACTTTAGACAGTGCTGTGGTAACTTCCCAGGCTGCTGTTTAATGCAGGAGTTTTGATTAAAGAAGTAAAAAAAAAAAAAGGGTTTTGCTGAGAGCACACACACACGCACGCACACACACACATGCACACGCGCACGCACACACACACGGATCATCTTGATCATCGTGTTGCTACTGTAGTACTCTTTGACACGGTCTTTTTCTCGATATTGCACTATTTCTCACACTCACACACACACACACACACGCCCTGAATCCTCCAAGGGCCGCTCTGCCAGCCGTGTGTGTCAGTAGGTATTGGTGATGTCAGAAGACCTCCGTCAATCACGGCGTTTGTGTGTTTGCTGCAGAGGAAAACAGAGCCAGCGCCTCTGGAGAAATAACAGCCATCTACAGATCCCACATAACGTCAATAGCTGCACGCCACTACATTCGTTCTCGTGTCGGCCACGGCGCTGTGAGGCGAGCACCTATCAAAACATCCTGACATGCTGATGGAAAGACCCGCTGTGTTAACCTGCACGGCCATAATTAGACCCGGAACCGATGCAGGCAATAAGGCGGCTGACGGGTGAGGTAACAGGCCATTCGCCAGCTACGGCGTATTGAATGTCCGCAGTTGAGGTGAATGGCCGCTGCCCTGTAAATGCGTGTATATATATACACACACACACACACACACACACACACGCACACAACTGCGACATCTTAGTGACTGAAATGTCATGGCGTTGCCCGCAGTGTGAGTGGCATTCATCACCAGCGCTGCCTTCCAACATGCAATCTGGAAAACAGACGCTCATAACAGATGTGGCCTTAAATCGGCATTTTTTCCTTTTTTTCTTTAAATCAAGCATTCTCCTCCAACGCTTTCCAACTTGTCAAATATTGATGCTTCGTCACGCCCCCCCTTGTGCATTACACTCAAGGCACAAATCATCCTTTACTGTTTGTGTGAGACGCTGAGGATTTCTGTTCGCTCCAGTGTGAAAAGGGCGGGGAACATTTGAGAATGCCGCAGTCCAATAATAATAATAATAATAATAATAATACTAACAAAAATGATAATGATAATGATAATAATCTTTATTTATACAGCACTGGGGCGACACAGTGGTGCGGTGGTTAGCACCGTTGCCTCATAGCAAGAAGGTCGCAGGTTCGACTCTTTCTATGTGGAGTTGGCATGCTCTCCCCGTGTCTGCGTGGGTTCTCTCCGGGTACTCCGGCTTCCTCCCACCTCCAAAAGCATGCTGAGGTTAACTGGCTACTCTAAATTGCCCGTAGGTGTGCGTGACAGTGTGAGTGGTTGTGTGTCTTTCATGTGGCCCTGCGATGAGCTGGCGTCTCCCTGCCGTTCGCCCATTGCCAGCTGGGATCAGAATAGCCAGAATAAGTGGAAGACAGTGAATGAATGAATATAACACTGTTTTAAATCAAAGTGCTTCACAGCAAGAAAATAAAAGGCAAAATTTAGTAAAATGACAGGATAAAAATAAAGTAAAAGTAAAGGTATCAAATACAGTTAAAAAAAAGGGGGAAAAGTGATAAAATAATTAAACAGCAGGGGATCATGAAGTAAAAGGTGTGTTTTTAAAAGGCTTTTAAAAGAGAGTAGCGATGTTGCTGGCCTGACCTCCTCCGCCAGGTCATTCCAGCGTGAGGGTGCCCTCACCGGAAAGGCCCGGCCACCCCTGGTTTTGCACTTGGATCTGGGTGTTTCTAAAAGGGACCTACTGGAGGACCTCAGGCTCTGCTCAGGCTCATATGGGGCTAGACATTCGCTGGTGTACTCAGGGGCCAGTCTGAAAAGTGCTAACTAAAATCTTAAAGTCAATTCTAAACATCACAGGAAGCCAATGTAAGGAAGCTAAACTCGGGGTTATATGTTTTTGTTATAGTTGGTGAGAAGACTGGGTGCGGCGTTCTGAATAAGCTAAAGTCTGGAAAGGTTGTGTCAACTTAAGCATGAGGATAATAAGTTACGATACAGTCGAAGCGGGAAGCGATGAATGCGTGAGTCACAATTTCCAGGTTCTTGGGGGACAGAAAGGACCGGATCTTGGAGAGTCTGCGTACGATGACACTGAGGTTTCTGCAACAAGAGGCGCTACTGCTGGAGGATGGACCGAGTTGAGATGAAACGGGATTATGTATGTGCCTGTGAGAATAACTTCAGGTAGGTTTTTCGAAGTCATCTTCATCTTGCCGACTCTCTCATTTTAAATGCCCTCCAAACAGACATGTACATTTCTTTTCAGTAAAAACAAGACCCCAACGGAATGCCGGGGTCCAGCATTTTGGAATCAGTAAGTGTGAGGTATCGAGGGTCCCAGCATGACTACTGCATGACAGCAGCGGGTTTCATATGCTGCTCAGATGATATGTGCAGCATTTTTCACGTGTATTGACCTCTTCCACATATGTCCTGCACCTCTGCACATATCTGGACCCCCCCGCAGGAGCTGCGTGCGTGAACACCAGTGCTGACGGCAAAAAGAGAAACAGGCATCATACTCCCTCCTCCAGCCTGCTGGTGTTGACTGAGGTTTAGTTCCCACAGTTTCTCCTGACTGACGGCAGCATGATCAGCTGGGACGCCGGCGGCAGCTGGTCCTCACGACACAAGATGTTTAACGGCGGCACGCGCAACCCAATTTCCGTCAAAAGTTTGCACCTCCTGTTGTCTTTGCTCACGCAGCCAACAACGGCGTCACCAGCGCGCTCGGCTCAGACCTTTCGCCAACGGTGTGCTAGCGAGGAGCGCGATGGCGCCGGCGGGCAAAGTGAGCTCAAACGGACCCGCGGGGAGAAGTGAACATCTCGCTCAGGGAGTGTCAGCAAGCAGTGGGAAGGTGCGCAGTGCCGTAAATGTCATAAGGGAAGTTTGACCGGCGTGTTTGAACACAGTCTCTGAAAGGCGGAGATGGCAAATAGAGGGAGGACAGAGGTTTCTCATCTTTGACTGGTCTGTAGACACACTGCTGAGACATGGCTAATGGAAAGTCTTGAAAAAGGGGATTTTCTTTCGGGAATCCACATTTTGTTCACAATAATAACGGAATGCAGATCGTACAACGGGAGTATTTCAGACTCCTCCTTTGCAGAGCGAATGTGTCTGGCACCCTCAGACACCCAGACCTCCCATTGTGTGTGCCCAAGCTGCCGGCCAGGACAGGGTAGAAAAAATAAGAATTTGAAAAATCAAAAAAAAAAAATAAAAAGTGGATTTTGTATGATTTCACAGAGTTAGAAATTCCAACTATCAAATGATTATTTTTTTTTTTAAAATCTATCTTAACCCTGACAACTCCAGCATTGCTCTACACCCATTTGCACACTATCTAATAACACTGACGTGGGAACGTGTCAGTGTTTCTCAGGCGCTTTGGTGCATTTCTCTGATCAGAATTAAAATTCTCATTACTGTTAGTTCAACCTCCAGATCAGTTTGTCATTCGTGCGCATCACAGCAGCAGATTCTCCTTCCTTCCAACAAACGGCAGATGCTTTTGGACATGCATCGATTCCTGTCATACAGTTCTCTGCTGTTTTATAACATTATCATATCTTATGTCATCTCAGTCAAAATGAACTATACTTACGAATGCTGAATAGTCATCAAACTATTCATCATCAAACAAGGCCATAAGGCTGAGAGAGATACAAAGTGCTGTAGTAGACTGTGACAGTATCTGTGGGAATACTGAACCCGTTTCAATCGCTACAGTTGACAGAGTGCTCGGGAGAAATGAAATGTGCATGAAGCAACTGCACAATGTGCCATTTGAATGGAACAGCAGCAGAGTGAAGGGGATCCGTCAGCGGTATGTACAGGTCAGACATGTACGTGTTCTATGCTTACTCTAATGTTCAGAGCTGTTTACTTTGTGTAGTGCCATGCAGTACACTTACATAGCAGTTCTGTGTATGTGTATTCACAGTGCATACTGCACAGTATGTTGTCCAAACAGGAAAAGTTGTTATAGTTAGTTATAGATAAAGTGTGCACGGGAGCTGGAGGCCGCGGAACCGCTGGACACATTCATATACCTTGATGAGGCGGGTTTCAATCTGGCAAAAGGTAGAAGGTGTGGGAGAAATGGCACTGGAGAGCAGAGAGCCAAAGATGTCCCAGGCCAACCAGGAGGGAATGTTACAATGCGTGCAGCCATCTCGGAAAAATCCGCACACCCCCGTCTTGGTCCATACGACACACAACATCTGCTGACGTTTTTATTCTCTCTTCAGCAGGACTAACTGGAGATCATCTGGACAAGTGCGTTGTTGTTTGGGAAAATGTGCGCTTTCACCACTCACGCCTGGTCCGGCGCTGGTTTGCCGCACATGAGCGGATGCTGGTGGAATATCGCCCTCCCTACTCCCCATTCCTAAATCCAACAGAGCAGTGCTTCTCTGCCTGCAGGTGGAAGGTGTGTGCCCTGCATCCACATAACCAAATGCCGCCCCGCTGGCGGCCGTGGATGCAGCATGTGACGGCGTCGCGGCAGAGTCCTGCAGTGGGTGGATTCGCCACTCGAGGAGATATTTTCCTCGCTGCATTGCTAAGGACGATATTCGCTGTGATGTGGGTGAAGATGTGTGGCCAGACAGACGGGAACGTCTGGATGAGCACGAACGATTCACAGCGCTGCCAATGTCGGATGTTCAGCTCCAGCATGTCCTGCAATATTGTTTACAGTTGTGCACAGCTCTGCCCAAAGGGTGTTTCAGATGTTTGCTATAAACAGGTGTGTATTTTTCTTTTGCACAAGGCTGTGAACAAAGTAGAATTTCAGAGAGCATGTGCAGTAAAAATGTGAAACGTGCATCCAGTGTCTTGTGCTCAGTTTCCTCACTAAATACAGTAACGTGTAACTTTACTGTCGTATTCAAATTGCGGTGCAAATAGTGCATGGTGCTGTCTTGAGCATTTTTCAGGTGGCTTCAGCAAGATCTGACTTTTTTGCACTTACTGGGTAAACTGTCATAATGAAAACATGCCAAAGCCATTTGACAGGCTTGTCCATAAAAAACGGTGTCGGGACTTTTCATCTTGATGACGCTGACACTTTCACTGACATGAATACTCGCTTTTGAGGAATCAACTACCTTTTTGAGCAAGTGACACGCCTTTGCAAGTATCAACTATATGCAATTTGTACAAATTTTTTGGGAGAAATACACAAACTGTTTTGCAAATGTTAATAGTGATGTGATTAATGCACCAAAGTGACTGAGAAAAACTGTAAGTAGTTCTGGTGTTGGGTTGCCAATGTCCTAACTCCTGTAGCTGAAGTTGGTATCCCCTGTTTACCCCATGTTTCACATTAAAATGATGATTTGCTAATTAATATTACCAAATCTCAGAGAGGACTGCTGCTGTTAGGTCCAACAGTCGCTGAAACATTGTTAGTATTGAGGTGGGAGCCTCCTCCTGAACTTCAGATTTCCCAGCGGAGTCTCTTATTATTAAACATTATTTTTCTGGAACTCTCAATTTGACATCTCAAACCAAATACAAAACACAGATGTGAAGCAATACTCGCCCATCTCAACAAATGTGCTGTTTTGGGGTGTTTTGTTGCTGTCGTTGTTGTTGTATGCTTGTCAAGTTGGTAATTTCTTTTTCTTTGATACTTATAACTTTTTCTTGTATGTTAGTATGTCCATATGATTAGACAGACAGACAGACAGACAGACAGACAGACGAAAAATTGATCCAAATAAAAACCCAATCAGTTAACAAGTGAGCTTTCAAGTTAGTGTTTTTGGCACTTTAAATGTAAATCTCTAAAAACGTTTAGGCGATATAGTTTTTATTGCAAACTGGTGTTCAAATCCTGAAAAATCTGCAATTGTAATTCAGGTTACATTTGGTCACCAGCTGATGGCATCATGACATCATGTTTAGCCCCGCCCTCACAGCATCTCTTTTCGTAATTACATGACATCTAGTGGAGATCATCTGTATTCCACTGCCAGTATTTTAACACTAAAATGCTACAACACTGAGGGTTGTTAACAAGCTTAGAAAAGTATTTTTCAATGCCTCTTTTGAACATTGACAATATGCTGGGCTACCCCACAATTTAACGTTAGCTACAGTAGCTCTTGACAGTAAATTAGCAAGTGAAGATTTCAGCTAATATGACTTGCAAAGATTAAAATGAAATGACATGACATAACATGAATAAAAGTTGTCATTAGCCCCTTTATCACCAACATTCCCAGGAACTTTTTTTTTTCCAGGAACTTATTTACCCAGGCAAAAGAATCTTTGGTAATGAACAGCAAATGAATAAGTTCTGGAGAATTTATTCAAATTAGGCTGATGATGTAAACGAAACCGCACTACACCACTACATTTTATAGACTTAGTCCTGGTTAAACCCACATAGATTTACATTAATGCCTGCGTTTAATTCTACTTGCATGCAGCTTAAACAGTACTTACACTGTACTTAAATTTTGACTCCATGTAAGCAAACAGATGGAGAGATATTAGGCTAGAATTTTTTAATAAACTGTAAGTGAAAAACAAGAAGGTGCAAAAACAAGGAGCCATGAGATTTCCAAAAAAAGAGAACTCACTAAAGAGTTCAGGCTTCTGGACGAGTGTCTGGACAAGCCGGTTCAGGACTGCCAGAAAGTCGGTCTGGACCTCCCGGTCCGCTTGTGGCGAGTGCGTTTGGTCCATTTCATCCAGGAATCACAATACATAAATTATTGTTCAGCTCACGGCGACAACACCAACGCATCCAGTTCTCTGTGTGATTTAGGTTTAGCATCAGCCTGTTGACCGGTTAGCATTAGCTTAATTTGGCTTTTGGCTCGCTAAACAATCAGCATGCTGCTGACTCTTGTTACAGCATGTAATGAACTAAATAGTGAATATTTATATGATTTACCTTCGTTCCACTGGTCCACTTCCTCCTGTGTATCTGGGCTCATGGCCGCGAGCAACGAGGTCACAGAGTCCTTCGTTGTCGTGCTGCCAGATCTGGTGCCAGTGTCGGGTTCAGGGTTCAAGGGGGTTCATCTACACGTATTTGTTGACATCGTTCTTCATACTGGGCCACCAAAACCTCCCACGGACCCGGTACAGAGTCCTGCGGAAACCAGGATGACACAAGAGGAGAGAGGAGTGAGCCCATGTAGTGATGGGACCCTGAAGATCAGGGGTGACGAAAAACTTGTTGGGAGGTACCTGAACCCCCTTACTAGCATGCTTGACCTGCTCCTTAATCTCCCAGGTGACACAGCCCACAATGCAAGCTTCAGAGATAATAAATTCTGGATTCTCTTGGGCTGAACTACCATCGAACAGTCTTGACAGGGCCTCGGGTTTGACGTTCTTAGAGCCTGGGCGGTAAGAAATACAAAAATTGAAGGCACAAGGGTGGAGCTTGTCATCCTTCTCAGAATGTTAGGAGAGAACCTCCCCTGCACCCAGATCGGAGGCGTCCACCTTTCAGCTGCCGGGAGGCAGATTCTGGAACTGCACCTTTAGCAAACCCCAGGAAGAGTTGAACTTCCTTCCTGGAGGTGGGTGTGGGCAGGTCCTGAACAGCACAAACCTTCTCAGGATCCATACTGACCCTCCCCTCACACATCACAAAACCCAAAAAGGAAACCGTAGGCACATGGAAATCACATTTCTCAGCCTTAACAAACAGTTGGTCCGCGAGCAACCGTTCCGACACCAGCCTGACGTGTTTCTGGTAAGTATAGACATCAGGGGAAAAAATCAAAATATCATCCAAGTATTCAAAGACAAATCTATTCAGGTAATCATGGAAGACCATCTAATTAACCATCAACTGGAAAACAGCAGGAGCATGGGTGAGTCCAAAAGGCATAACAAGATCCTCAAAATGTCCAGTGGGAGTGTTGAAAGCCATCTTCCACTCATCCCCCTCCCTAATGCGTACCACATGATACGTATTGCGCAGGTCCAGCTTGGTGAAGATCTTGATGCCCTAACGAAGCTCGAAACCAGAGGAAATGATACCTGTTCTTAACATTTATGTCACTGAGCCTGCAATAGTCCGTGCAGGGTCAAAGAGATCTGTCCTTCTTCCCCACAAAGAAGAAGCCGGCCCCAGTAGGTGATGAGGATGGCTGGATGATTCCAGCCTTGAGAGCAGCCCCTATGTAATCTTCCATAGCCTGATGTTTGGGTGCCGCCAGGGAGCATAGGCGGCCACGAGGGGGTGAAGTACCGGGAAGCAAGTCAATGGCGCAATCGGACGGGCAGTGAGGAGGTAGTGAAGCAGCCTTCGCCTTATTAAACACCTGTTTAAGGTCTAGGTAACAGGGTGGAACTGCGGTCCAGTCTGGAAACTCCTCCTCATTGGTCCCCTCAGGTGAGGAAGCAACCGCCTCAGCACAGGAAACAGGTTGGTCCAAAACAGTGTGACCTACAGTTGCCTCCCCAGGACACAACCTTGCCCGATGACCATCCTATGTGTGGGTTGTGCTGAATTAGCTGGGGACAGCCAAGCACGAGGGGGTGATGAGGAGCAGTGAAGAGATGAAAGATTATCTGTTCAGTCTGGGCGTCCGGTAGGGGTGTAACGGTTTTGAACCGAACTGCTAAACGGCGGTTCGGAGGAGTTCGGTTTAGTGACTCGTTTTCTCATCTTGAACCGCGGTTGCGCATGTCAAAATTACGAGGAGCACTTGAACGCAGCATGACCTCTCACATGTGTTGACGGCGGACAAACCTGAACTAGCAGAACCCTCCAGCGGCTCTACGGTCGTCTCTATGGAGGCATTTTGGATTTCCAGTTGAGACCACAGAGGCTGGCGGTCGTGTTGTTATCAAGACGCGAGTTATTTGTCGTTTGTGTTCAGCGAAACCGTCTGTGGGAGCGAGGGGCGCTAGCCTCAAACACGCTAGCGCGTATGAAGGGACATCACGCCGACAGAGACCTCGATCAACCCGGCGCAGCAGCGACGAGCCCACGACAACAGCCAGATCTTCACGAAGCCTTCAGAATGAAACTTGGTCCGAAATCAGAGCGAGCAAAAGCAGTTACCAACGCTGTCGGGGTTTTCATGGCGTTGGACATGCGTCCCTTTTCTGTTGTTGAAAACCACCGATTCAAGCGACTGCTAAATGTCCGAACCCAACCGAAGTTTGAACCGAACCGCAACTTAAAAAACGAAAGTTGAAGCGAACCGCAGGTATGGTGAACCGTTACTGGGAAAGTCACAGTCACCGGAGAAATGCAATGAGTGACCAGGTGCGTAACATGACCATCTGGGGCGGTGGCAGGCATGGGGGAGTCTAAGCAGACAAAAAAGACGTTGAGTGTTTTAGCCAACTTAGTGTTCATCAAACTGGCATCAGCACCAGAAAAAATGAGCAGAATAAGTCAGTCAGGGATTCTAAGGAAAGAGAGACAAGAGTAAACTGCCGGCAAGATCTGTTCGTATTGGGAGACGCACATACCAGCACCGGGGTAGGACGTGCAGAACCGCTGCGACGGATAGGACAGCTGTCCAGGAAGTGACCCAGCTGAGCGCAGTAGATGCACCTTCCCTCGTTGAGACTGCGAAGGCGTTCTTCAGGAGAAAGTCGAGTTCTGCCAACCTGCATGCGCTCCTCCATGTGTCCCCCGGAGTTTGGAAGAGAGTAGGGCATCGGAGCCGGTGATGGTCTCAGCGATGAGCCCCGGGAGGAGTAGGCGGGAGGTAACGACACCAAAGAAGTTCCTCTGACCCGATCCCACTCGAGAGGTTGCATCTCTCGTGTTCCTCTGAAGATAAGGAGACTGTAGCGCATCAAGCTCAGACGGCAGGTCAAAAGGGGCTAAAAAGTCCATCAAGCGTTCTGATAATCCATGAAAGAAAGCATCCGTTAAGGCGGGTTGATTGCATCCACTGTCTCCGCTAGAGTTCTGAACTCATTAGCATAGTCCGTTACGCTGCGTCTTCCCTGCCATATAGCGACTAAAGCCTTAGCTGCCTCACCACATGGAGTCACCGACTGAAAAATCTGAGTGAACATCTTGACAAAAAAATGACAGAGAATTGCAGATGGCAGAACGACGGCTCCAGTCCGCTGTAGCCCAGGACTAAGCATGACTGGACATGAGGGAAATCATGTGGGAGATCTTGCTTCGGTCGGAGGGAAAGGCGGCAGCTTGAAACTCAAAGTGGAGTTCACATTGAGTGAGAAAAGGCCTACCATCCCCAGACTCATTAGAGAACCTCTCCGGTCCTGAAAACTGTACATTAGGAGTCCCAGAAGATGAGGCGGGAGCTCAGGTTGAGCTGTGGGTGAGGCGGCGGCGCCTTCGCTTGGAGACGCCGTCTGTGGAAGGCTGACAGTCAGGTCTGAGGTCCCAAATGGCGGCCAGCTGCTCAGACCACTGGTTAGCGGTCAGACCCACGAGGGCCGTTGTCATTCTTCAGCTTCTTGTAATCTTGTTCAAATTTCTTCAGCATCTCCCGACTGTGTTTCGGGTGTGGCGCTACCATTATTACCCCACGATCATTATCCAACGTTAATTTCGCCAACTCGAAGTTCGCTAATCGTCGTCTTTGGCAAATCAGCTCCAAAGAGCCTGAACCTCGTCGTCCGTCCACTTCTCACTGATCCTCGTTTTTTGCTCCATTGCCCAAACAACCAAAACACAAACAAAGTAGAGAATTTCGGAAAAATGCGTTATCAAAACAAGCAGGTTGAGCACAAAACTGGAAAAATGACAAGATTTAAAACGTCGGTCTGCTTACTGGATGTGATGAAGATGACACGGACCAAAGTCGGCAAGCGCGTGGTTTTGCCGCGATGGTGAAAAAGACGTGCTCAACGTGTATCTCAGCGCCGCCCGGGAGCGTGTTTATGTAGTGACGTTAGCATGGAATTAATGATATGGCTACATTCCAGTAGGTGACATGGGTTCCTACACGGTTAATCAAACAGAGCCATCATTAGTCATATTATATGCACCTGTGATACTCCTGCTTTTCTGTGGTCAAATGGGAAAAGGGTCTTTGGCGGAGATGAGAGTCTACAACCAAAGTAGTGTTACATCGCTTGTGACCCTTTTTACAAGGGTTTATATTTGTGTTCTTTGGTTCGAGGCTCGCTGCCCCGGTGCCAAGCTGGCGTGTTCTGGAGCAACCGAAAGCAGAGCTAACAACTGATATCAAATCTTCATAATACCTTGTCCACATACCATAATACTACTGGGTGTAGCACTGAATGTCTAATGTTACCAGTAGAGATGCACACTTTGTGCTTTTTTTTAAAAAAAGTTCCCGTTAAATATTCAGTTATCTTCCCCCTGCCTGTTGAATTTGGGCTTTGGTTTCGTCAGTCCTGAATATAAAACATCAGAAGTGTCGATGTGTAACGTTGGACAGTCACAGTCGGAAACACACACTCATCCTCCCTCCGTCTCTCATGCATTAATGCATGTGACCTGTGAGCACAGCCTTGTTTTATTGTATGTCCCGACTTTGGCAACTCCCCCTTACGTTTGTTTTCCCGCCGCCACCCTCAACTATGCGACTGTAAAGGCACGTTGATGCGTACAGGTTAATCTTCTGACTGCGGCGCAGCTGCGGCGGCGTCACGGCTCAAAGCAACGCCATGGCGAGCTCTAATCTGGCTGTAAAAGCCTTCACGCGAGGCTCAAGCTTGTGGGGCCAAATTTTTATCACCCGGCTGGAGTGAGACGCCCGACCGCGACGTTGTTACCGAGTCAGTCGCCCAGCGCCGGCGTCCGCTTAACCCAAGCAGGCTGCACTACACTTTTGCCAGTTAACCTCTGGTTAACCATTTGATGACTTGAATTGGGCAAAATGTTTAAATTATATGGTTCTTCTCGGCTTCCAAATGTCAATGGGCTCAGTACGCTGGGGATGTAGTTCTGATGAAGAAACAAGCCATTTCATGGAAATGGTATCTGAACAGCATGTAGAGTAGAACAACACCATTTGTGCTCAGTTCTCTGCTAGGTAGCTTCTAATGGTACCACAGGGAGCCTTCTCTGCCCCCTACCTGTGGATCCAGCTTATGAAGTTCAGTCTTTTTCATAACATCAAACTGTGTTAGATAGAAAGGTAAGTTGTCATTACACAGTTTGGTCAACATATTAGATTATCTTCAAAACCACTCACCCGCTTGAGTGGGGAGAGTGAGTATCAGCGAGAGACTCCAGAAGCCTTTATCGGACCTTCAGCTCCAGGCAAGAACAGTGCGTGAATAATACATTTGAACAAAACCGTCAGATGATAGCAGGATGGGGCGGGGTGACGCGGCGGCGATACGGACTCGCATCACCATCACTCCTGCCGGCAGCATGCGCTCGCCAGCCCCGTCTCTGTGCGGTGACCAGGTACACCGACTCCAAGATGACACGTTCTGGCTCATCCGATGGCCAGTTGGTAAATTTCCATTTCCGCGTTCCGCTTGTTTCGTGCTGATGGCCGCAACCGCACCAGTGTGACAGCGGCAGCTCAGCCAGTGCCTGTGGTTTTGGTGAACAGCTGCAGCCGGCGGTCAGATGGCACTTCTCCCAAAATCCCTGCGCTCTGTGACCTTTTCCCCCTTTTTGTCCTCATGTTTTCTTTTTCAGTGGCTTAAAACGGGGGATGATGCGTCACCACATCTCTGACAACAACCCAGATTTGTCTTACAGCACGAACGTAGACGGACGTCACGCCGAAAGTGCCAAACGACGGCGATCTGCTTTCGCTCATTGGCAATAACGGTTTCAGTGGACCGTGAAGGCCACATTAGCCTTATCTGACGCACATAAAAGCAGGGATTCTGGAGATCTGAGAGGTCTGTCCGCCAGCCCAGTGATTCACAAACACTTTGTCCTTTAGTCCTTTCCATATTTGCTAATATATTGGAGCAGGATTTTCATATTTCAGGGCAAAATACACTTATGAAGTCAGAAGATAAGTGTTCATTGTGTTTTGGATGGAGGCATCATGTTCTGTACGTATGTTCTTGAGAGCGCTTGAAGGGAACGTCTACAAGTACGGCACAAACGTCACCTCAGGCTCAAGGATGAACTGATCACATTTTTTTGTGGTCACAAGGTCAAAGGTCACAGTCACAGAACCTCCCACAATACGTTTTTGGCCATCACATGTTATATGCCGATTGTGATAAACTTTTCTTCTTTCATCCCGTCTCACAAATATTTATGGAGGGCTATTTCTTTCAATTTGGCACAAGCAGTTGGGGTCTCAAGCATATAGTGATTAGAATCTGGGGGCCAAAGGTCAAGGTCAGTGTCACACCACAAAGCATTCATTTGGCCATAAACCACAAGTTAAATAAGAAAACGTTTTAGACACAATGTCTAATAGGATGGAATGATGGCTCACTTCAGCCATGAGAAACTTGAGACTTGCACCTCAGAGACCTGAAACCTGTCTCAGACTTGCGCTCGAAGACGTGAGACTTGGTGTGGACTCGCTGAAGAGGACAGAGCAGCGCTGATTTGAGCTGATTTGCCTTGAAACTCTTTATTTCCTCATTTTTAAGAGATGGAAACTGCCGGCAATCAATGTTTGATAGGCGCTGCACCTCTCAGTGGAGTACAAACGCAAAGACCAAACAGACTGGGTATCTCATCAAGGCAGTGAAATTAGACTTTGAAAACAGGCGGATATCAAATGCCGTTATTTTTTTATTTTTTATTCACTTTAACTAATGATACGGAGGCTTCAGGTCTCAACTTCTGCTTGGCTGCACTTCACAGCACAGCGACTTCAGAGAGTGCCTCTCATTAACTCCAAACCATAGCAGATTATTCCCTATTATTTCCTCAAAGAGAATATAAAATAAGGCCCATGCAGCTTGCACAGGTTAAAATCATCTTTGTTAGTCAAAGTTCTCACTGCTTATCTTATTCATGTGCAACACGTCCTTTTCTCTCTTCTCTTAATTGTGTCCTTGAGCTCTGGCTCTGCCCTCCTGGGTAATGAGAAGTAAAACATGGGTTTGATGTTTTTATGGCATGATATGAGGCAGCTTTACTATGTATAGATATGCCTTTATAATAATTAAACGGGATATTGAGGCTATTGTCACGGCCTCATCCTCAATCAATCACCCCCCCCCCACATCACCTCCCTTTCCTTTATCAAGCCTTAACTGCTTATTGCAAAATTTGCCCGGAGTTGTTGTCGTACCTGAGGTTACGCCTCAGCTGCGCTTTAGTCTGACTCAACTTCAGCTGCAACACAGTGACATCCGAGTCCGTCTGCCCGCAAATAAATCGAGCCGAGTCTGTCACAAATATCCAGTTTTGCAGTTATCCATGTGATGCACCAATCTTTCCCATTAATTCCACCGGAGGGCAGGTCTTTACATACATGACGTTGCACCACTGGACACGGAAAGCACTGAAAATGAACAAAGCTCTAGGATGTGCCAATGCCGCGGTCGTGGTCATTCTTAGGTTTCCGTGATTTTCACGCAAGGAGGCGAGGAGCAGCTGCTCCCATGTCAGAGTCCGCTGCTGGATTATGGCACAGAACAGCGTGATCTTTTTGCACGGCCGTCAGATGCACCCGCGCAACCGCTGGTTCACGCGAACATCTGTCCGCCGATGTCAGCAGCTGCTGATCCGCTGGGGTTCTCACACACAACCATCTCTAGGGTTTGCAGAGGATGGTCCCACAAAGAGGAGACACCCAGTGATGCTCAGTTCTCTGGGAGAAGATGCCTCGTTGATGCTAGAGGTCAGAGGTCAGAGGAGAACGGCCAACATGTCCAGCCTTGAAGCAGACGGGCTACAGCAGCAGGAGGACTTTTATGAGGTACAGCTTGCTAGCAAGTGGCTGAGGAGTATATACTTAAGGTGGGTTACGTGTGTATTGGTAAAGTTTTCAAGAGCTGAAATGAGCTGAAACTGAAAGTGTGTGATTTTTCATCACGTCATTTGACCCAGTGTTGATAAAAATGTCAATCAGCACAGCTGAATTAGGCGTAGTTTTCTTTCTTTCTTTTTTTACCATTATTTTCATTTTGAACACGTTTTGTACCTCTAATGACAGATGACACTTCATTGCACTTTACAAAATATAATTACCTCCATCTTTTATTTTTAAATTTTGTCCAATTTGATTGTCATCCTTTACTTGCTGTAATTCTTGAAATAATTTACTACAGTGGTACGTTTTACCACCACAGCATTTGTCTAAATGTGCCTTAATAATTATGTGCTTCTGTTGTGGGCATGTAAATATTTTAGTAAATATTCTACAGTTGCTGCTGTTATGTTTTTGCCTAATATTCGGCTTCAGCACCGTGACTGATGACACCTTAGCTTTGGCTGTCCATGGCTGACTCTTTTGTAAACTATTCCTGACATGAGTTAATGCTTTTCTTTGTCTCTGACTGCTGTTGAGCTGATGTTATTTCATCTGTAATCACAGTGGCTCCTGCATCCTCACTGACGTGACTGTTGTAATCGGATTACAGGCAGCAGGTCTTTGCCACTGCACCCTTCTACCTCTCTGTGGATTCTGTTCTGGACATAATCAATTTAGAAAAGCATTTCTATTCCCCGAATATTGATTTTCAGCTGCAACATTCATGTTTGCTTAAACACAGCCATTTGCTAATCCATGGTAATTGAATTTAGCTGCGGTACAGATTTTTTGTCACACGTGTTTTTACCAGGAGGCTTGTGACTTGCAGAGGAATATGTTAATGTTAGCGTGTAGCTGCTTATATTATTCATGCTTGAGACGGTTGCTTTGGGGAAATGACTTGTGGGCCAAGATAGTCACACCACGTGTTTATTAATGAACGGTCTTATATGGAGGCCTTTTATCTGCTGTCCAACATTTTCTTTATTGTGACACTAAGTCTATCTAAAATGTTATGAGGTCAAAATTATTTAGCTTCAGTAAGTGCGCATACACACATGGAGTTTGAGTGGCATCTTGTCCAGCATTAGGAAAAGACTGAAATCCCAACATTTGCCAGGCTGTTGTGAAACAAATGTCCCTTTCGGTGGCGTAACCGCGTCGTCAAAGATTAAAGCTTCCTTCGCTCTGCTCTCACTTTCTTTCAAGTTCACTCTGTGAAATATTAGACGCTTTGGCGGCCCGGCTCAGCTGTGCGTCCCCGCGACCCCCGACGAAGTCTGGGCTGCATTCAAACACCTTATGGCCGCAGCGCATGTGGTTGCCATGGAAATGGCCACACTCAAAAGGTTGCGGAGAAGCCTTTGTTTTATGAAATGGCTTCAAGGAGTCTGGCATGAGGGATGTTTGATCAGATTCCTGTTTAGCCTTTTTTTTTCTTCTTCTTTTTCTTTAAATGACGCAAATTGTTGAGAGCAGGGTTGCTCGGTATTCCCCCAGCAAGCGTCCGTCCTATTCACGGACACGGCTGGGTCCTCCATCACCTCCAAACGCTGCTACATTTTATGAATTCATGAGAAAGCAGAAGGCTGCCAGAGTGCAGCCGGAACACAGCCTGGGTGTTTGCCTTCGTCTTTTGGTTGAAAAACCCGGAGCCCACCCTTTTGTCAGTGCCTGTCAATAACGCCTTTGTCTTCCTCTGCGAATAAAAGAGACCATTTTTCTTTTGTGCGGCAGCTTTGCGTTTGTTTCCCCGTTATCTGTGCCGCGCCGCAAAGACACTTTAAGAGGGCTTTTCTGGGGAGAAAAATAGCAGCCCGCTGTGAAGTCTTTGTTAATTGTCTGGCGATGTTTAAAAAAGTGTCTCCCTCACAATAGCCCGTGATGAGGAACGACGGATTAATTAGCCATCAGCCACGCAGTCTTAGGCTCGGCGTCGGCCACGAGCTGCGCAAGAAACGGAGATGAGGTAACGGCTCAAGGGATCGGCGCAGGAGACGCGTCCGCCTGTGTTGGCCGGTTCGGACGCTTCAGATTTAGACTCCTTATTTGCATGTTTAAGTTCTCCCCTGTTTGCAGTGTCTCTCGTGCTGTTCAGCTTCCCGCCCGGCGACCGTTTTCACCTGTGTCTCGTGTGTTAATGAGCCCTCGTCTGCGCAGGCCTGCTTCCTCATTGTGTCCTCAGCCAGTCGGCTCCCGCCAGCGCTCACGCCTGCCCGCCGTGTGATTAGTTCAGCTTGTGTTTGCGTCCCGTCGGCGGCGCCGGTCAGTTCGTTTGGAGTGTGTTTCCTGTCAGTATTTCTTTAGTCAGTCTCGAAGGGTTTTCAATGTTTCCGTCATCCATCAATTAGTTCTAGTGTTGTTTTTTTCTCTCACTTTTCTACTTTCTCTTCGGTTCAGTCTGCCTTCCTCCTTTTTTTTGCCCCTGGCTGCCCACCTGTATCCAATTTTAGATATTTCAATTACACGTCAGTTGTTTGCTTCCTGCTTGTGTGCTGCCTCATCGCACACCGCCACACAAATTGGTTTGAAAATGAGACGTTTCAAAGTATGTGAAGAAGAATGGGGTCATAATGGACGTCGGCTCCTGTGCTTTTTTGTAACAGTCTACAAACACAAGACCTGAACAAGATGCAAACAAAGAGGGAAGACGTCCTGTTGAAACCAAGATACTTGCAAAGGTCGTCCCCGATCAGCCGTGCGACCTTTTACACGCCCGTAGTCTATTTGATGACTTTTTCCGTGTGGGTTTACAACGCATCATTGCACTGGAAACGGTGCTGGTGAAAGTTGTTAATGGCCCCTTACTTAATTGCACCCTCTTTGAGTTTAATAGTAGGCTTAAAACTTTCCTTTCTGACAAAGCGTATGGTTCAGGCTGCTCAGGCTTCAGCCATCCCTGAGTTAGGCTGTTTTGGGCTTCGACTGCCGGGAGATTTCCCCTGATGCGCCGGGCTCTTTTCTATACTCTCTATCTGTGTGCGTTCATTCTCATGCATGCTACTAACTCCTCATCTCCTCTCTCCTGTGTGCTCATTATGAACATGTCATTTGTAGATGATTATCGGTTTGTTGTCATAGTCCAGGTTTGTTCAACACACTGTTGTATTCTGTTTCCTCCACTAATCTCAGCCCCCTTTACTCTTTCCTTCATCCTTCTCCATCCCTCTTCTTCTTCTCTCTTTATTCAGGCTCTTCTTTGTTGGACCACCAAACTCGCCCTCCAGTCTTTGCTTCATTCAAATGCTGGACTGGATTTGGCAATAAATGTGTGTGTTGCTGTCTTCCACGACGTATCCTGTCCTCTTGGAGGTCACCAGGCTGGAGAGGACATGATTTGGTGCTGGGCGCTGACTCCTCATCATCCGAAATTCTGTCATTATTACCTGTGAATTCTTTGATTTATGTACACACGACATCTATTGCTCATCTGTCCATCCTGGGAGATGGATCATCCTCTCGAGCTCCCTCTGAGGTTTCTTCCTTTTATCCCCCCCGTTGAGTTTTTCTTCACTGGAATGGAGGATCGAAAGCACAGTGGGTGTTACTCGCTGTGCAGATTGTAAATCCCACCGAGGCGATGTGGTTGGTAATACTGGGCTATACAAAATTGATTTGATTTGTTGGGTTGGATATTTACACCACCACCTCCCTGGACATCCACTCTTCCTAAACCATGTGCTAACAGAAGCCGTCATATCTACAGGAGCGTCTGCTGTGGGACACCGAGGCAAATACCTTTTCACGCTTCGAGCCTGAGAGATCTGGTTTATGTCATAAATCCTTTTTCAGGTCAGAGATTTGTAAAAACCCACCCATATTTCTATATTTATTATTCACACTGTCCATTCCAACCACCCAGGGTGAAAATTAACTATTACATTATTTTTAAAAAGTACACACTCGCACGCACACCTGCAGGCAATTTAGAGTCGCCAATTAACCTCAGCATACTTTTGAAAGGTGGGAAGAAGCCGGAGAAACCGGAATAAGCAGAAGAAGATGAGATGAGATGAGATGAGACAATTGAAAAACGGGCCCGACATGACATTAAATCTGATGTGGTTTCTGCTTCGTCCAGGATAATAGAGTTTCTTCGAAGGTAGAGTCAGCAATGGCGATTCTAATGATGATATATCAGTAGGTATTGATTCCTCCTTAAACTTATCAATAGTCAAACAATGAAAGCACAAAACAGGTTTGGCTGAATTTTTTTCCAAACATTTTCAGTACACAGCTGACATGTTTCGCGGCCCCGTGTCATTTCAAATCCACTCATCTGCTCACCGCCGTGCCGATGGAGGTGTGGGTGACGTCTTTGAGTCCACAAAACACTTTTGCAGTTTCAGGGTTAGGCAGGGTTGCAGCCAAATCCGGTCCTGTTGAAGTAGATGGCCTCTTCGGACGTGAAAAAAAACAACAGATAAAAAACAAAAAATGCATCCTTTCTGCTGCTGTGGCGTCATCCAAGTGTCGGGAAAGCTACGACTTTCGAACGTGCCACAAAACAGCATCATTTACTCCATTTTTTTTTTAGCCTAAATGTAGCCACTATGCTAGGAGCCTCCGGACACGTTCACGGTCACACGTTCATGGGTGAGCTATCACTTTAAGAGAGATGTCTGAAGCGATGTCAGAATGAAAGAAAACTATTACGTTACTCTGGAAAAATGGTGTGAGGATTAAGAAATCTTAAAGAGATCGCACATGTTTTATGTTGTTGGCGTTTTCATTTGATTTACATGCTTTTAATTGTAAATCATTTTACCATCATTATGTGATGATGACATCTTTATTTGTTTTGAATATTTAATTGTATTCTTATCTATGTTAGAATTGTTTTCCCTTCATTATTTAGTCAAAACATTTGTATCCATTGTGGTATTTGTATTGTATTATTAATTTCCAATATGTTCCATTTGATTTAATATGTGATTTAGTGTAATGTTTTCTTTTTTTTCCCTTGAAATTGACGATTACTTTTTGAAAATCACATATGCATGTTAGCAATGATCAGCGTCAGCACCAGTATCGGTATCGTTAGAGTTATGTCAAAAAATATCAGCATTATATTGATGCAGGGGTTGACCGACTATAAGAAGTCCTATTAGTTGATTCTTTTTCAAATTTGACAGACACAAGCATTCTGGTGAGTGCTTGGGCAGTTGCAGGTAGCTATTATGCAAATGCAAAAGATGACTGGAATACATGCGTCTGACTTATAGCAGGTATGACCAGGCCACAGCGTCTACTGGGGATCACGAGTCCACTCAGGGGTCGGAGCCATCGTACATCGTCCATCACGCTGTCAACATGCAGCTGTTTTCTGGCATCTGCCCTCTGACTTCAGAGCACATCAGATAAATCTTTTTTCTTCAAGCTTTGCAAATAATCAAAAAAAAATGACCAGCACAAGCCTGTTTGTGACGACACGGGCGGGCCGGGAATTAAACGGCCGATGCGTTGAATCCGGCTAAAACAGCACAGGACATCGCGTAGTTGTTTGTTTCCGCACGGTAACACCTGTTTTATTGAAACTGTCATCTCTCTGTCTTTTCGCTTTTTACTCCTCGGCCCTCGGCGCAGCGTTTGCTGAAGGATAAAGCAAACCAGATTGTGCAGGCAGAGACACAAACAAGTGCGGGGCTGGAGGAGGCTCTCTCTCTCTCTCTCTCTCTTTCTCTCTCTCTCTCTCTGACCTCTCCACAGCTAGCATGTCCCCATAATCACAGCACGGCGCTTCCTGCAGGATGATAGTTCCTCACTATCATTAGTCATGATCATTTTGCTCGGCGTACATACGGGAGAATGAAGGATAACAATAATAGCCAGGAAGCATTCTTTAATTCAGAATCGTCCTGGCAACCTTTATTCGTCTCCAGCTTTGACTCACTGCTTCAACATTTGGAGTAAATTGAGCGTGTCCTTTTAATGTGGATGGCTGATTGACAGCAGAGCCGACCAATCACTGTGCTCCATCACGCCCACAGCATACGGTGGGGCCCTGCTAGCAATACAGTCAAACCAGACAGGTAATGAAAATAAATGTCCGATTCTGACAGCGTCCTTGCGTTCAAATTGAGAGGATCTTTGCATCCTTGACTTTCTCTAAGCGATCAAGAAGAAGGTGTTGCCATAGAGAGAGAGGATGAGCAGAACCTGGATCTCACCGCTGGCTTTTAGCACTGAAACCATGCTCTTGAAGGACCAGCAGGACAAAACAGGGAACCAGAGGCGGGCCTGAGCGTCCGGACCGTCATTCCCTCCCTAAATGTGGTCTGGACTGCTATCATTAATTTGTTTGTTGAAACTTTGAGTTGTGTGGCAGGACACGGTCTCCCTGGTCCTCCCTGCCCACCGGGGCCACCACGCTGGACACAATGATTCACCCGCTCGGTGATTGGGTGGCGGCACCAAGCGGAGCTCTATCCAGGTCAGTGGCCTCCTTCTTGGGTGAGCCAATCGGCAACAGTTACTTTTGTTGTGCATGACTGCCGTGTGTACATGTTCTGATTCTCTTTTATTTCTCCTTTGTGTGGGTAAAGTGTGTGTGCGGGTGCGTGTGAGGTGACCGTGTTTGTGCAGTCAACCATGGTAACGACGTCGCTGGTTCAGTGTTAGCGGGACGCGCAGGTGGCTGCTGTATCACGTAGGCATCGGCCGCTTTAGCGCATGACCTGCGTGACCTTTTCCTTTTAATAATAATTGTATATTGCATGCTTTCACAAATTTTACGGGGGGTAAAATTCCATTGTCGGATTCTATAAAAAAACAAACAAAAAAAAAACAAACAGATGTAACCCTTGCTATCCCTCGCCTCACCCACTAATCAGATTCTCTAATGATAATATAGTTATTGTAGCTTCACTCTGACACAGAAAATTCTTTTATTCTAGAGTCTGAACTCTATTCCGTTAACAAAGCACAGGTGGGTCAGTCCTCGCTGGGGGACCAGGGGCCTCGAGTGCTGCATAAATGTGTCTACACGACAAAAGGCTGCGCCTGCCAGTCCTCCCCCGCTGGCGTGCATGAACCTCAGGATGACGTGAGACTGTGCGGCGTCACGTAAACGCCTGCCTGGCTCTGTCATTTGATAATGCCGAAGCGCAGAGTACCGAAGCGCACTCAAATTATAAAATAACCTTTCTACTCAGCATGCTGTGTTTATGAAATGGCCTTTGGCAAAAAAAACCAAAACATACTTTTCTTGGCTCATGCATCATACAGTTTGGGCATTTATATGGATGATATTTAATATCGCAGAGCTGCAATGAAAATCCAGTTAAGCTAATTTCCCTGGATGAGGTGACTCACTCACTGAGCCAAAACTGCACTCGGCAGTAATCTGGAAAATCCTCCGTTTATATGAGATGGAGACGCTAACGCACGTCAGCGGCGGCGCGCTGTTGAGGCAAACATTTATTTTTCTAAGCAAGTTTCATGTCACCAGGAACATCGCTCACTGCTTTAATCCACTGATCCCTCTGACTCATGCAGCACTAGTGGGGCTGTGGTCAGGTCGGCCACAACGCTGCCTCCTGCCCTCGCTCCCCCTCACCTCCAGCTTCTCCTGATTCTGTGTCTCCCGACTTCCCACGTTACGACTTGTGATTATGAATGACATCACATCCTGTTTATCGTGCATAAATAAGTGACCTTTTGAGTCTCTGTAAATAATGGCTCATTTCGGTAACTTGCTCAACAATGAAACTCGTCTCTCGTCTGGTCTGCTCTGGTTTTCTTCCCATGTGCGTCTTTATGAACCATTCTTTGTCTTACCCTTCACCCAAGACCAGTTTGCCATGGGGGACCCTAGCAGGGGCCCAAAGGAGACCCTACCAGGGGCTGCTGCATAGCTGCTGGGATCATTAGGACACTCAGACCCTCCACCACCTTAAGGTGATGGTCCACGGGGGGAACAATGAAACTGACCATGAAAATCAATCAACATGAAATGGAACATGACTGTACAATTCCCATGAGGGAACGTTTACACTGATCAGCCATAACATTACGACCACTTACAGGTAACTTGAACAACACTGATTATCTGATTACCATGGCAGCCCGCGGTGGGTGGGCTACATAAGGCAGCAAGTGAAGAGCTTACCCTCAAAGTTGGTGCTACACGACAGGGTCAGAACATCGCCCACACCGCAGCTGCTGTGCAGTGTTCCTGGTCTGCAGTGGTTAGGACCTATCAGAAGTGGTCCATGAGAGGAAAAATGCTCAGCCGCCAACATGGCCGTGGGCAGCCAAAGCTCACTGATGCACACGGAGAGCGAAAGCTGGCCCATGTGGTCCAGTCCAATACACAAGCTACCCACAGTGAGGTGTCAGTCTTCAAGTATTTTCCTAAAAGGGCTGCACTGTAGTTTTTTGCAGTCATCACTCATTTAGGACGAGATTTGGAACTCTGGTGGGTATCTAGGGCAGCATGGAGGTATACACTCATTGAAGGAGTTTGTCACCCAGGGCAACGGTCGCAGCTCATCGATGTGTTTCCAATGGTTTTTGAATAACTGTGGAACTCTTTGGCACACACGGATCCTCATACATCTCAGACACTTATTACTAACCAGAACTCTCTAGCCACAGACAAAATCAGTCTAAAATTGACTTTCAAAATGTAGATATATCCTTGTTACCTTCATATTTGTTTTTTTCTCAGTCTGATAAATTCCAAAGTAAATGGAAATATACCCAATAAAAATATTATTACGCTGACCAGATATTCTGTTTTGTTTGGTTTTTTGCTTCCTTGAGCAGCAGACTGTGTGTGCAACTGTGTGGTGTGAAGGTCCTGCATGACGAGGTCGCAGCTTACTATCAGCTTACTCCAGCAGCCCCCAGCCAAAACAAAAAACATGGCTGAGGAGCTCGTGAGCGACGATGTTTCGCTCTGCATGTGCAAATCACTGACCACGATCCCTGATCAATACATTTTGAGCATCAGCAGTTGATTCATATTCCGAGACGAGCGCGGTCGTCCAGCTGAGCAAACATCCCTAACACTGCATCTTCGCTGTTTTCCTGCAGCTATCCCTTCTACACAGATATACTGTACATGCTCTCTCCGAGGCTTTACTGGAATTAACATGCATGTGTTTCTGTATTTACACAAACGAGGGTGTTGGTAGCTAATGGAGTCCCTGGGTGCTGGTTGGAGGTGAAAATGTGGCGGAAAAAGTTAAATAGCCAATTGAAACCTCTCATGCAGAAGACTTTTGGTTGAAGGCCGGTGCCGAGGTGAAGCATTGCTATGCACGCGGCGCCCCTTGGTTTTTTTAATTAACTGAGAACTGCACTGGAACGCACCATGAATTCAAACCCAAGCTGCGCCGCATCCCCTCGCCTTCCTCCGCTGTCATCGGGGCAAGACTGATGCAACTCGTGCAATTTTATGATCCACCGAATGCAATTACTGGACCTGTCAGTGTTTTGGGCTCTTTTGTCTGTGATGTATGTACTGTGCACACTCAGCTCCCGGTACACGCTCTCCATGGCACGCGGCTGCACGTGCAGGCGCGCAGCCACGCGCTGCGGGTGATTGAGTGCGGTGAATATTAGCTGTGAATGGAAATGTGCTCCCTGTACCATGCAAAAAAGCCCGCATTGTTTACATGTGACCGCACACACCCGACATCTCCCTGATTAGTGACTGGTGAAAGTCTTTCTCGTGGTTCCTTTTTCCATTTGATTTGAGATCGCCCAGGGAATAGTGGAGGTGGCGCCGTGGAGGCCAGTTCATGCATCTTTTCTCATTAAGCACATGCACATCCTACATGCATATCAATGATTTAGGTTTTAATTCATACTTGAGCTCAGTGCTTTTACCCAAAAATGAAAATTCACTCATTAACTACTGTTCACTGTGCCAACGGAGGGTTGGGTGGAGTGTTTTTGGAGTTTCAGGGGTTAAACAGTGTTGTAGCCAAATCCAATACAATTAAAGCAGGTTTTTTTGAAGAAAATGAGAGAAAATCTTATTTCACATGCTTCAATTCTGCTTTTTGGTTTCATCGAGGTGTTTTTAACCAAACTGTTGCTGTCATCTGACCAGGAGCTGTCGTATCTACTGTATATCTGTACATACATAAGCTCCAATATTGAATGTCTTCTGTCAATATTTTCTCCAATTATCGATGGCCGAGGCCATATTGGTTTCCTGATGGTTCCTTTCCAGAGTCTGACTATGAGCGTGTGTTTGTGACGCTTGTGCTCGGTGGCTGACACAATCCTGCACGTCTGTCAATCAGCATTATCCAAATAATGAATGAAGGGGGTCAATCAGATACGTTAAAATAAATGACCTGTGGAATATTACCTACACCTTATTTACATAGTAAAAGCTTGTACAACCATGACATTTAAGAAGTTTGAATATTTTGTAAACTGTAGTACATAGAACGTTTGTTTATTTGTTTTTTGTTTTTTTTTACTCGCTGATTTCCAAGAGATGGGATGACAGTTTTAGAAAACAAAAACAGCTTGCTACAAAAGATTTGTAGGATTTCATTTCATTTTTTATTTTTTATTTTCTGTCTTTCTTTGTTTCTTTATGGTCTTGTGAAATCCACGGTTGTCCTGAAAAATAATGCTCTATATATTGCTCGTTTGTGCATCACTGGGTTGACATCACACAAAAATTCTTGGAGGAACTCGCGAGATAATAAGAATCTAAAATAGCTTTGATCTCAGAGGGTTTTAAGATTCACTTGTAATGCACGTAAATGTTATTTACAGCCTAATTTAGTGTGTTATGTTCCTTTGTGCATCGGACCAAATATAGTAAAACATGGTAATTGCTGTACAATGACTCAGTCTAGGTCTCCGGGGGAAGATGGCAGCTTGCTTGTTTGTTTGGTTGATCTCTGCAATTATCTGGATGATCTTCACCATGAGGGTCCAGACGAAAAACATGGATATGAGAACATAGTGAGAAGATGTTGACTGGATTTCAGCGATAGTTGCGACTGCTCCACCACACACACACACACACACACACACACACACACACACACACAAAAAGATGCTGGAAAAGAAGATATCAGTGTCGCTCAGCAAACGTTCAGCATGACAGAACCTGCTGGACCTGGTTTATTCCACCTGTAATGCAGCAGGACTGTTGCTGTTTCATTGCTGATGTGCTTTTGTTGTTTTCTCATTTAGTTCCGAGCTGTGGAGGTTCTAGGAATTTTTCACTGGGGTGGCAAAGGGATGGCGAATAGAGGTGCAGAGGCGGCCAGTGGCCACAGTGTAGCAACAATGTGCATGAACAACATGCAAGATTTTTTTTTAATATGCATGATTAGTCAGCTAATATATGCTAAAATCGTTAAAGTTGTAAATATGTTTCGGATAAAGTAACAGTGAGAAGAAAATGACAAAGCCATGTCATGGAGTTGGTTTGCGTCTGAAAAGAGAGGCTTATTAAAATATATCTGTGCACCAATGAAACGCGTGAACTTAACTTGGGCTCCGCTGCCACTGGTACTCGTTGGGGCAGATGGGCGGGGCTTACGGGTGCCTCCTCCAAAACGGCCGTTCTCGCCAAACAGTTTCAGTAGCTATATCTTACACATTTGACAACATTTAATTACTTTCTGCTACATTTATAACCAAATTATAATCCCTTTCACTTAACAGTCAATTTTTTTGGTGTTCATAACTCTAAATGTCCTGTTGCAATGGCATGAGAGCGCGAGCTTACATAGATTATAGCTATAGTCAAAATACCATAACCTGCACTTTGTAGAAAAAAAGCGTTTAGCCTGAGTATGTTGTGGAGTTGAACTGATCAATAGAAAATATTTTATTATCTGCAAACAGGAAACACATGAGAACTATTTGAAAGGCTCGTATCCTTTGCAGAGCATGAACGTGAAGTTCTTTTCACCAGTATCACTGGTGATTTCCGATCCTGTGCCAATTCTTTATCAACGTAATTTCACAGAAGCGTAATGCAAAAGTTGAAATGTCCATCAAATTTTAAATTTGTTGATGCTCAAGCTGATTAAAAAAATGTGCAGTAATGTTCGTGGTGTGTCAGACATGGATGAGCTAACAAACAAATGAGCACATGTTCACATTCCAATCCCAGTTACACCCTGTCTCCTAATACAGTGATTGCCAACCTTTGGGGCCAAAAGGTCGAACCAGGATAATGATTATGTTGCCTTTAGAAATATTTCTGACAAATGATTGTATCAATCAGGCAGTGATTACATCACTCCTGGAAAATAGATAGGAGACCAATTTATGACATACAAGAGCGTGCAAGACACTGTTCAGATTAGAAATGAAACAGCGTGGTCATGGATTTAAGCAACAGAACTCGAACTGACTGTGGAGAGGGAGGGAGAGAGAGAGAGAGAGAGAGAGAGAGAGAGAGAGAGAGAGAGAGAGAGAGAGAGAGAGAGAGAAGAGCATAGGTTTGCGTTCGCGACATCAGCTCACATCACGTCACACGGCTGATCAGATCGCCTCTGCAGCTGAGGGCTGCTGACATCTCCGGACAGTCCGGTAAGCTGTCATATCATCCGCTGCAAGTTTTCACCTCTATTTCTTCATCCATCCTGAGGTGGGCTGCCCGCCATGTCGCACAAGTCATGTCACCAGCAGCTGGGTTAGCGTGTCCTTAGGTGTTTAGGTGTTTGCGTGCCGGAGTCCAGCCGTCCGCTCGGCTCCAGCGTCTCCAGTTCATACCTCCAGCAATGCGCACGGCTCTGAGCTTACTGTTTGAGATTTTCTAGCACATGTTTGCATCATCTCGGTTTTTGCACCATCTCATAAGCGATCACAGCCCACTTCAAATCATGCTTCAACACCTCAATTATGAGCACCATTTAAAGGTCATTTATTGGGTGCTCGTTTTTTTTTTTTCCTGTTGGCGGCGGCGTGTCTTCGGCCTCTCTGGGGAGCCGCTTGGCTCACGCTCCATGACAGCCCTCCATCAGACCTCCACCTCGTTAAAGTCAGCAGGCATCCGATGGTTCACTCCAAGGCCACGGAGGTAACGACTCACAGGAGCCATATAGCTAAACTCCATACTAAACTTTCCTCTGGCGTTGCTATGGAAACTGTTTGTTCAGTGGGTGGCTTCCCCTTCACCCACCACCCCTTAAAAAAAAACAAAAAAAAACCCCATAAACACATGTCATGTCACTCAATTCCAGGCGGAAAGAGCGGTGGAGTCAAACGTGGGAGCAAACTTTCTGAGCCGCATCCAACATTTACAGGCAGAGAGGATGGATGAGGGGGAGGAGCGTGGGAGGACGCAGGTGTGTGTTCCGTCTTTCCTCTTTTCACACAATCTGAGGTGTGAACACACTTGGAAACATGGTGGGTTGGTGGCTGCCAATGGCTGCGACCGCTCCATTCTCCCCACCCCCACCTCTTTCTCTTGTAAATGGGAAAAAGCCAGGGTGAGAGAAACGCTGGGGCGATCAGGAGGGTGGAAGTGGAACTAGTCCAAACGCGGAGATGAGCTTTCAGTGAAAACAAAAATGCTTACATCGCAATCAGAATTCCAATCAGCTTTTATTGGCCGAGTTTGAGCACGCAAACAAGGAATTTGGCTCCTGCTTTAACTTCGCTCGGTGAACAAGAGGTTGACACTAGATATTGGAAAAAATTACCTTAAAGAAACAGAACTGATACCTACAAGTCTTCGTGTTACAAGACATACAGGTCTGTGGACGAGTGCAAATGGGATGATGAGGCCTGTGGTTTAGTGCGAGTTGAAATTTTTGGATTGCTACGTGGCATCAATAGCAGGAATAGCATCGCCACCACAGCGGCGCTCCTGCACAGCAGCGCTCTGACATTTCATATCTCCGTTTATTGACTGAACACACACCTATTTACACAAGCACCTACACGGCAACATACACACACACACACACAGCTGCGTGCTAACTGTTTCATGTCATGAGCTGCACAGTATGTGCACTGATCAGCCATAACATGAAAACCGCTGCATGTTTACCATCGAATATAACGCAACAACAATCAATTACAATCATAAGAGTCGTTAAACTATGTCAGCGCCTCCCTCCGAAACAGATTCGATAAATCGTCAAGGTATAACACCTCCTGAAGGGAGAATTTATTGCAGGGCTGTTGCATTATATGCTATGGTTAGCATGCAGTGGTCATAATCTTATGGCTGATGAACATCGCACGTATTTACATTATGTCCGTCAGTGTTTCTTTTACGCTCTCGTTTTTCATAGATGCACAAAGGAAGTAGAGTGTTTGCAGTTTACATGTTCTGGTTGAAATTCATATATAAATGTTTTAAGTGCCTGATAGTCACCCAGTCATCGCTCACATCACTGTCAGAGAGCACAAGTATGAAATATTCAGCTGTCATTCAGTTGACATTTAAAGTGTGTTGGCTGAACCTGCTGACACAGACCTGTGAATAAAAGCGTGATGCCCACGTGTGTTTGAGGTTCACCTGACCTGCTGGGCTCCTGCGAGATGTGACCAGAAAAACAACAGCGTTGGGGGGTTTGATGAAATATTGAACACGTGTGTGTGTGTGTGCGTGTGTGTGTGTGTGTGTGTGTGTGTGTGGTGACTGTGAGACGCACCGCTGAAAGTGGCACCACTCGATGATGAAACCTCTCAACCGTCGGTTCTCAGCGACGGTCGAAGCTGAAATATGGTTTTAATCTGCTCACAGTAA
>CAAKHG010048856.1:0-12747 GCA_901007715.1 Dactylopterus volitans | reverse complement strand
TCTCGATTTACCGGTCGATCTACGTTCCGACCCTCACCTATGGTCATGAGCTTTGGGTAATGACTGAAAGAACGAGATCGCGAATACAAGCGACCGAAATGAGTTTCCTCCGCAGGATGGCCGGGCTCAGCCTTAGCGATAGGGTGAGGTCTTCCAGACATGTCCCATCGGGGGGAGGCCTTGTGGCCGACCCAAGACCAGGTGGAGGGATTATATCTCCCGCCTGGCCTGGGAACGCCTGGGGGTCACCCCTGGGGGAGCTGGCGGAAGTGGCTGGGGCGAGGACCGTCTGGGCTTCCCTCCTGAAGCCTCCTGTACTCGTCGATGCAGCAGACGACGAGTACGAGTACAAGTACGAGTACGAGTATTTTCATTTATTTTCTACAGTTGTCTCCACCCAGTGTGGATTACAACTACCTGCGATGCTGGTACAGCCTGGGGAGTCTTAGACCGCAGACAGTGAACACAACATACACTCTCACATAAGTCATTTGTTTAAAAGTGAAACGCTCGCAATCAATTACAAAACTGAAAGCATCTCTAATGTTCTAAAAGTACAATGTAAATAGATATAAACATATAATTTGTATGGATTCTATTTGTTCCACTTAACACTGGGATGTACGTAATTAAAAATTCCAAGTTTAAAGTGCTCACACACACAACTCAGTCGCCACTCATTCACTCTTAATAACTGGGTCCTGCTCCTGCATGTGGGTCCTCTGCTCCTGCATGTGGGCTCTTAGTCGTGTAAATGTAAATACCAATATCCTCGGCGATGTCTTTGGTCCTGTCTGCTTTCAGATGTCGAGGCTTCTTAAAAAAAAGCGGGGATAAGTTCAGATCTTCTTTTCTTAAGCTGAACCCCGATGATCTGCATATCTGGATGATGCCGCCTAATTTGCATTAATATCTTCAGCGTGTTTTGCTGTTGGACAACGTGTTGCTGTTGTCGTCCACAGAAAAACCCGAAGTTTCCCCACGCAGCTGATTTGTAAAGAAGCGTGTGAAACTTTTTACTCTCCTGTGGCCGACTTTTCGTTCCAATCTTTTTGACGCGTGACTGCGTGCGCCGGACCGTGACGCCAATACTTTGACAATTGGTACATGTACTATTACAACCCTGTGTGAGATACAGCTGAATATTTCAAAAGTATAAACGGTTGAAAAAAATGTTAAAAGCGTCCTAACGTGAGGCAAAAATGCTAAACATTTTGATAGCTGAGTCGTTTCTGCCGCACAAGGACATGATATGATTTGCTGCAGCGAGAAACGTGCGGAAGAGGACAAATAATAATAATAATAACAATTAAAAAAAAAAGGATAACAATCTGGTGAATTCCTCAGCTCTGACACAAGCAGCTCTCATCTGGGGTCGGCGGCGTCATGTCTCCCTGCTCCACCTCTCCCCCTCCCCATCTCCGTCGTGGTAGGAGGGGCCGGTTTGGAGGGGGCATCCGGTGGCGTCCTCCGTCTCCTCCGGACACGGCCCTCAGCCTCAGCGAGTGCAGGAAGCGCGCGGATGGACGCCGAGGCGGGGCCAGCCCATCCATCAAAACAACGTGGAGGAATCACACAGATGTGCTCAAATTTCTTTTCATTCCTGCGCCGCTGTCGTTCCCCCATTTATCGTCTTGCTTTCCAAGCGATTTAAATGTAAATTTTGCTGGTTTGTGATAAGATTGTGTTTATTTCACGGACTTTACCCAAACAAAACTACTGGAAATGCAAAGGAAACCAAACTGCACACGAAAAAAAACAATCTAACTTTTGAGATTGGATAGCAAGTCTTTCCCAGTGTTGTTGCTCAAGATGCGATTGTCTGCGTTTTTGGATTTGAACGAGATGTTGTACATATTGAACTGTCAATCATTCCCAGTAAAGTTTGTTGTTAGAATAAATAACCAGGCGCTGAGATCTAAAACAAGAGGAACAAAAAAAAAAAAAAAGCATTAAACTTCTTACGACATGATCTCTCACTGTGCTTTTTGGAGCTCCTTTTTTTTTTTTTAACAGCCCTGTATTCCACACCTCATATTCCACCACTTATCACCTGTTTTGGTGTGAGTTACCTGGGTTTTTTTGGGGTTTTTTTTAACTAGCTAAATTTTTATTCAAGTCCCCGTTCACGTTCACGGCACTTTACTGCAGCTCCTGCTACACATAGTCATGCTGGGTTTCTCCAAACTGAGAGTGAGCAGAGCGTCGTCTACCGCAGGTAACACGCTAAAAATCCATCGGTGCCTCGTAAATCCCCACTTAGGGAAAAAAAAAAGAAAAAAAAAAAGGGTTGTGTAATAACACCCTGAGTTAACTCTGCTCAGCTTAAATGATGTATTACTTTGACATTCCTTATCTCCAACAAAAACATTCTCCATTGAAACTCCACCCACAGAGGCAAAGCGCAAAAAAAAAAAAAAACAATTTAAATACAATCGCGCATAAATAACGAGGTGTCGGTCGACTGTAGTTTATGTAGTAGCAGGGTGGCAAAGGTCACGGGTTTGTTCCCAGCAGCGGCTATTGTGAGTCTATTTGTTATGTCACGGTGCGTCTCTGGGCATATGAACCCTGTATGCTCATGTATTGAAACGCCATACAATTAAGGGAATCAGCTCAAATGGCTGTAGCTCACTGGGGCCGGAGACATCTGGAGACCCAGTCAAAACACTGCGGTGCCTGCCATTGTTTGCGGTTCCAAAACGGAACTGGTCAGTGGGGGAGAAAGAAAGAGCCCATAACTGCCGCTAAACATGGTTTCCGCCTTTAGTTTGTGTCCCAAACAGGATGCGGGAGCACGCACGTTCGTCTCAGACCCGCGGCACTTGTTACTTAGCTACGAAGAGGCAAACACACTCTGGTCACCTTTTATTCCGAAGCTCGCGGGATCCCTCTGGATATCTCTGGGATTTGCTGTCCCCCATGGCCGTTATGATCCTTCTGCTGCTGCTCATCAACAGCTTTGAGGGATTTTCCGAAGCCGAACATGAAACACTCTGCACCTCGAACGCCTGCTTCACCCTGCATACGGACAACATGACCTTCGAGCGTGCCAACCAGAGCTGCTTCAACAATGGCGGCTATCTGATGACAGTCAGAGACCGAGAAGAAGAGGATGTGCTACGTTTGCTTCTGTCACAGACGCAGCGTCGGGACAGGGGCCTCAAATTTTGGATTGGATTAAAGCTGCACAAAGGGGACTGCGTGTTGCCTGACAGGACTCTCAAGGGCTTTCGGTGGATATCAGGGAAGGAGGACTCCCACTATGCCAACTGGGAGCGAGAACCCGCGCACACATGCACCGAGCGCTGTGTAAGGGCTCATTACACCTTCTCCGGTCAGGATCAGCTGAAGTGGACCGCTGGGCCGTGCAAGAGGACCACTGCTTATGCCTGTAAGTTTTATTTTAAGGGGATGTGCAAAGCTCTGGCTCTGCTGGGGCCTGGGCAGATAACGTACACCGCGGCTTTCTCCAGCGAGCCGCTGAAAAACGCAATGAAATCCTTACCGTTCGGAACGTTCGCTAGGATCGTGTGTGGGGACCACGAGTCCCACTCGATGTGCGTGGAGGGCGACGGCCAGTATCGCTGGAGCGTCCCCGGGCCTTTCTGCAAAACAGAGGAGGCGAATTGTGCGATCAACAATGGCGGGTGTGAACACTTGTGCCACCAGGACGAGGATTCGATCCGGTGCTCCTGCAACGAAGGCTACGACCTGGAGGAGAACAAAGTTTTTTGCCGGAGGAAAGACCTGTGCGTCATGAACATCTGCGAGCATCAGTGCGTGGCGGGCCAGTCGGGTTACTCCTGCAGGTGCCCGGATGGGTTTCAGCTGGACGCGAATCAGCGCAACTGCTCCGACGTGGACGAGTGCCAGTCGCGGGCGTGCCAGGGCCACTTCTGCGTCAACACCCGCGGCGGTTACGAGTGCCGGTGCAACGGCGGCTACGAGATGACCGGCGGCGAGTGCCGCGACGTGGACGAGTGCGCGCAGTCGCGGTGCGAGCACAGCTGCCTCAACACTCTGGGATCCTTTTCCTGCTACTGCGACGAGGGCTTCGCCTTGTCCGAGGACGGCCGCTCCTGCCTGGACGTCAACGAATGCGCCGGCGCACGCTGCCGGTTTGGGTGCGTCAACACCGTGGGCAGCTTCTCGTGCACCTGCCCGGGGGGCTCCCGCCTGGACGCCTCCGGGATGGCCTGCGCTCCGGATGTGACCGCCGCTCCGACAGACGGGCCGGCGGACAAGCAAACGCGACACGCCGTCACTGAGTCTTCAGCGGCAACAACCGCTGAGCTGCCGCGACACCCTCAGCTCACCGGCACCGACGCACCGCTGGCGGAGCTGGCGAACGCGAGCAGTCACACCAACGCGTCCCTGGTGACCAGCCTGGTAAAGGCGTTCAATTCCAGAGTTCTGATCTGCGTCCTGGGCTCCGTCATCCCCCTGCTGCTCCTGATCTCAGTGACTCTCACGATAGCCATTTATCGATGCAGTCGCTCGAGAAAAGAAGCCAAGAAAGCCACGACCACAGACGGTTACTGCTGGGTGTCGTCTGGCTTGGACCCGCGTTTGGAGAAACTGTACGAGTCCATCTTGACCGACGACCTATAACTCGATCGAGAGGACTGTCTCAAAGCATCGATTCGTTTGTATTTATGTAATTTATGCTCCCTCGCTGCATATCTGGTTCTGCCGGTGCGCCGATGTACATTCGTGTGAAAACAATCCATATTTATGTCGAGATGAGTCACAGTGAATAAACTGCTCTGAAATATGAATGAACATGGTTCTGTCCTGCATTCGGTCCACGAGGACCATGAACTTCACTGACACTGGAAAAACACAGTGGTTGGGTCATTATCTCACTTCCTTCCCCTCCTTCAGTCTGTTTCCGCAGTAGGTAGCCTGGGGCTCCGCGTTCATCATGAGCCGCTCCACAGCCAGCACGATCAACTGCTCAGACAACATGACCCGCTCGAGACCGAGTGTAACGCTGAGGCTGCTGACGTCGCCCGTTTGGCTGTCAGTGGTGGTGTTGTTTTCCACCGAGCAAGGATTCTGCATGTCTCAGCCTGGCGCCGGCGGCTCCGTTTGTTATGGGAGCAGCTGCGTAATTGCGGCGCGAGAAAACCTGGATTTTACAGCGGCTGAGGAAAGATGTCGCAACAGGAGCGGGGAGCTGATGACATTCCAGTCGGCCGCGGACGAGACGATCCTGGTCGCCCTGAGTCAGGAGCTGGATGGGGACTTCTGGATAGGGCTGCGTCTACCGGCTAATGCCTGCAGCAACCTCTCAGCTCCTCTGAGAGGCTACGAGTGGACCTCTGGAAGCACGCACGGGAGCTTCATTCCATCGCTCAGCAGCTGGAGGAGCGGCGTTGCCGTCTGCTCGCCGCGCTGCGTGTCGCTTTCAAATCGGCGGCGGTGGTCGGAGAGGCTCTGCTCCGACAAAACCGACGGCTTCCTGTGCAAAACCCGCCACAGAGACGCGTACCAGGCGCAAGCACTGTCAGACCCACATGTTTTCAAAAGTTCTAAAGGCTGTTCAGAGGGTCCCTGCCAGCAAACCTGCACGGATGTGGCAGGAGGCTATCAATGCTCTTGCAACGACGGATATGCACCGGACAGCAAGAACCCGCGGATGTGCAAATTGCACTGTGCAGAGCAGAAATGCGCCGCCATATGTCAACCCAGCTGCATGTGTGCCGACGGCTTCATACTAGACGGATTAATATGCATGGACATCGATGAATGTTCGATGGCGAAGTACTGCGAACACCACTGTACAAACACGTTTGGAAGTTATCTGTGCTCCTGCAGGGAGGGATACGTGCTGACACGAGGAGACAAATGCATCAGAGCCGAGGAGAGCAACGTCACCACCCCGATCAGCGCCAGCGCGCTGCCAGTTGCCAACGGCAACGCCATGCTCACTTGCCTTGCGTCTCCCCCGACCACGCTCTGGGCCGCCATCGCCGTGACCTTAGTCGGGTTTATGGCGTGACGGGATTTTTTGCGTAGTTAAGTGTCAAAAGCAAAACCCTAACCAAAATCATGTGAGTTAAATTCGGTCCCAAAAGAAAAAGAAAAAAAAAAAAAATCACTTGCCCGACGGTTTCGTATTAACCGTGAACTTATTACTTCATTACATTTACCACATGGCTGCAGTTACTGTTGTTACTTGGCAAAGTACATTATGAGCCGAAAATACGACTATTTACTTGCGCTAATGCTGCTAATATATGTGAGTCTTCAGTGTATATTTCTAAGTGATGAGCAGTTCAATGCGGGGTATTAGCAGGACCGGTGCTCTTAGTGTTGTTTGTATGTTATGAAATTAAAGTATGTGTTCATTCACTCAAACGCACAGTCCACGCTGTCATAACTGTTGCCCTTGAGCTTAATAATTATTCAGTATAAGAGGTAAACCTGGCACTTTATTTCCCTTTACTCCTTCAGTGAATTGCTTTATTTCGAGAGTGGCTGCATCTTAAAAGCACGTAAAATTGACATACTAATTATTTTTGTGATTCCTACAAGATGATTTGATGAGACGTCGTCGCTAAGTCAAACGCTGGTAATATAAAATGGGGCGCTGGCTGCATCCCGTTTTGGGTTTGTGCATGCTAACCCACCGTCCCATGTGATGCCGCATGGATCAGAGCCCTTGTTAATGTTAATAAAAACCCGCGATTTTCATACATTGACCAGTAATAATGTTTGTCGTCAAGGAGCTTTTTGTAACATTTATGCTCTGATTTATATTTTTCAAAATGCCATTTCACTTGTTTGCCCTACAACAGCACTTGTATCAAATGTCAAGAATGTGCCCAAACGTGCCTGAATTCTGTGGATGAAATATATTTTTTTGCAAAATGCTGTAAAGGATGCCATATGGCACATGCTTTTGTGTTGATGATGCGTCTCATTAGCAATGCACCCGGGGAGTCTGTGGACCATCAGCACCACCTAGTGCTCACGGGCCGTTTACAACATCTCAGGACCAGCGTCTCCATTCTAACCATTCTGCATGATGACAATAAAGTCGCTTTGCCTTTTTCACCTTTAACTTTATCTTAACCTCAATTATTACGGACAACGGCCGACTGTACTCAGAGTAACTGTTTCCACTATCTGCTTCATAATCTTAAACTTGCACTTTTTTTTGGATGCCTATTTTATTAAAAAAAATAATCCCAGATACACGTCATATACACAATCTAAATGCATTAACCCATGTGTGATAGTCTTAAAGAGATTGCTGTTATCGCTGATGAACCGTAGATGTATCCATGATGGACAGAGCGCCTGCCTGTTGTTTGGTTTTTGGTTTTTGTTTTGTTTTGTTGTTTCTCTTTGTTCCTTTTTATGCAGCCGTAAGCGATCATAATACTTTTTTTTTACGCATCTTATCATTTTACTGTAAATGGGACCATAATTTACTAAATGACTATCATACTGTATTGGAGAAGACTTGAAACACAACTGGAACCATGGTCGCCCCCTGCTGGCCATGGGAAAGAATGCCAATTTTTTTACGACTCTTCTTCTCCAGCTTCATTTTTCAGACCCAGAAATCATTAAAAAAAAATATGGTATGTAAGCACAGGCGCATGGCCAGGACAACGAGCACAGATTCAGCAAACTTGCTCTCAGGGGTTCACATGCAAATGTGTGACTGATTCAGATGTTATACAATTACAAATGAAATAAAGATCAAAATAACCCACACTTGGATGGGAGGTTGTGAGCTCACCTTCTGCTTGTTTTTGTTTTCCTTACGTCCTTCTGCAAGTACTCACGTTTTTCAGTGCATTGCATATTGTTGGCTGATCACTACCCTTTTTGGCATTAGTTCAGTTCAGTTCAATTTATTGAAATCCCAAAGGAAATTAGTGTTGCAACAGGTAACATAAAACAACATAATCAACGATGGACCCAACATGACACTGTTGCAACAATTACAACAACAACACAACAACAGCACTGTTGAATTTAAGCCAAAAATGGGGACAAAGCCCCTACAAATGCCATCGATGACGTGATAGTCCTTGCCAAACCTGAGCTCAGCGAAGTTCATTAAAGTGCATAAAAGTGCATTAAAATCTCATGCACAATCTACAGAAGCAGCATACGACAAGGACTATAAAAAGAAGCATAAATTTTTACTTTAAACTACATTATTACTTCTTCAAATGGTAAAATTCATCAAATCTAACTGTATTGCAAAAATAACTAATGTTACAACTACTGTACTGTTTATTTTAGATAGACTTGAACTTGCTCAAGTATCCGAGGATCAAGGTGGATTTCATAGCACCATCATTCGTGTGCAATATAAGCCAACGACACATGCTCAGCTGTGCAAGTGCAAGAAGGAGCAACGCTTTATCATACGTTTTTATTTTACATATATTTCTACAGCGATGTCCCGAGGCTCGTTTGCAGGAGGTCTGTATTCATATCGCTGCACGACAAGTGAATGCTCTCACTGTACCAGTTATATATGCCATTTAAAAAGGGTGATGCAAAAATATATATATATATATGAAAAGTACTTTGATATTTTAGTTTGGCCCAGGTCCCATCCACTAACTCCCCTTTCTCACTGGCCAAAACGCCGGCCAGATGCCGTAGGCGCATTGCGGAATCTCCTCAGCCTCCCACGGTTAACCTCTGCGACTCTCTGCCATCTCACATCATCACAAATTCCACCCATCCTGGTTCAGTCTGCAGTTATGACTGCGCTCGTATTTTGATTTAACTCCTTTGTTATCATCGTGTGAAAGCTTTTTGTGTGACTGGTGCAAGGAGTGGGGCATTCTGCCGCTCGCAGGCGACAGAAGGCCCCCTATTTTAGTGAAAACCCCCACATAAGTGTTTATTTCGGTGTAAGAAGAGTGTAAAACGGAGGAGACGGGGTTTACCACTGGGGGGCGACCAAGATCCTCTGGCTTCACTTCAGATGAGCCGCCATGCTGTCTTGTTTATACATGTCTCCGAGGGTGAGGTCACCCGAGAAACGCATCTTTAAGCTCCCCGTAATCTTTCCAGGCTGAGGAGGAAACTTTAAACATCACTGAGAGCTGAGTCATCCGCTCCTCTGTTGCCGCCTCTTTTTCATAATAGAAGCACACCAGATAAGACCGGCAGAAAAGGCTGCATTTGATTGGCCCGCACATGTGGCAGACAAGCAGAGATATTTTTTTCTAGCCTCTCTGAATCTTATTTTTCACCCAAAAATCATAAATGTTTTTTTTCTGGCTTGATATTTTGCATGCAGTGCAATAGATACTTACTGTTGCCTTTGCTGTGTGAAAAAGCTGAGAAACCCATATTTCATTTTGGTGAGCTTCTTAATAATCATTACTATTTTTCCGTAAAACCACATTGCTCTATTTGACATTTCTGTGAAATCTGGATATCATCTTTCTTGAGTCATGGCCCCCCCAAAAAAAACATGTTTTTTAATGTCATAGTGACCTTTGACCACTTAGTTCTAATCTGTTAAACCTTGAGTCCAACCTTGAGCACTTTGAAAAAAAAAAGTCCTTAGGTGTTTGACTAGTCGCCTGATTCTAGTGAGCATAAACAGTGTCAAAACCTCATGCAAAAAACAAACAAACAAACATAAGAGCAGCTCCAACTATCACAAATTACAAGGGGCAGTCATCGGCTCAGTGATCACCTCTTTCTTTTTATCCGTTTTTTTGTCTTCCTTATCTGCTTTCTAGGTTGCTGTGGGATAACATTATCCCAGGGGAAATCCTCGCATGGACGGCCGCACGTTCACGTCTTCTTTACCTGAGGTCACCTGGTCGCAGAGAAACACAAGAACATGGACGTGGCCGCTCTGGCAGGTGGTTTGACACCCTGAAAGTGTAGATGAAGGCAGCAGTGGAGGAGAATCAGAGGAAAATCGATGGGTGCAGTGGCCAAGTAGTTCACCTTGCTGCAGTTCCCTACGTATGCCACTAGATGTCACTATATAGATACGTGACAGGAAAAGCACCTGCGGCGTCGCCATGAACTCGCCTCAGCCAGCCAGTCAATATGGTTCCATAAGAAGAGTATCGAAACCCTTCACATGCCTTATGCCTACTAAGAACTATCAGGGGTCAATACGCTCTTACACAAGTCTTAGATGACCCAGATAATCCCACCTGCAAACTTCCAGTCGTCTATCTGAACTCGGGAGGAAACTTTGAACATCATTGAGAGCTGCTTTTATCTGCTCCACGCTTTATGAGTGTGTTTCCTCCTCTCTCTCGGAGAAAAAAAAAAAACCCAACACACCAGATAAGACTGTTGTTAAACAGGAACTCCAAAGAAAACATCAATCCTGTGAATGAACAAACAGGCGGACACCGATTGGAGGAGATCAAGACGTTGGAACATATTAAACCCATTAATTAACTTTGTGCAGCTGATGAAAAAATGATGTTTCAGTGACTAACAGCCCTTCGATAGTTTTTACATAGTTCCACAGTTTTGAACGAATGAGCACAATTATTTATAGATCATTACTCTTACTTTCTGCTTCACGGATCTTTAGTTAGTGAAAGGCCGGCTCCACTGGACTGAGGTCATGTGATTAACTCGGCCAGTTCCATGACAACATTTCACCGCATGATCAGACTTGCAACAATATTCCAGACCTATCATATTTATTACTCATTCAGGACTTTTTAATTCATGTATTTTCTAATTTACTTTCCTAAAACCTTCTATAAATCTGCCTCTGCACGTTCAGTACACACACACACGCGCGCGCGCCCGCACACCTACATTTAGGTAAGTCTGCGTGTTTAGTTTAAAAACCAAAGTAGATGAAGATCTGAACCTGTATTTTAGCATGATAAGATCAGTTGTTGTTCGCAGCCGTAGTCTGGCTTGCGTGTGTGTGTGTGTGTGTGTGTGTGTGCGCGTGTGTGCGCGCGTGTCTGTGTGTGTGCCTGTGTGCGTGCGTGTGAACGTGTGTCTGTTGATCAGACTGGGTGTCGCAACTCAAACCTGGACAGCACCGGTTACGGCTGACACAACCTCACCTCGTCCAGCCCGCTTGTTTGACCCTGTAAATCAGCCAATCACAGCAGGAGGAGTTTACTTTTTGGGTGGCTGAGAATGCTGCCAAAAAGGGTTATATTTGATTGGCAGGCAAACTTTGACATCATTTTTGTTGGTCTCATCTGTGTTGCTTCTTTGGTTTCTGTAATATCTTGCAATATATTTCGCGCTTTATTTGCATTTAGCAATTCCAGATCATTTTCTGTATTTGTGTATTATTTGTGCATAGTATCTATTTATGAATTGGATCAGTGCTGCTAGATATGTCTTCTCATTTTCTTAAATTCGCTATATCTCCCCCTCTAATTGTTAATCCGGTGTTGTTGTTTTTTTTCTTGAAGACACTGTGATCAAAATTGAAAAGCACAAATAATATAAAGATAAAACGATCATTGTTTCTGCTATGACACTTGCCACAAGACCCGAGATTTGTTTGCATTACACGTTACACTTGGACGAAAATCATGACAGTGGGAGGAAGGATTAGGTTTAGTGATACTTCACTTCAGATTAGTTTCACCGAGGTTGCGCGCTATAATTAAACATAATGGAACGCTTAAGGAGGCGTGGCCTCCGCCCCACGCACACCCTCCGTGTTTTTATCCTCGTTTTACCTCATAAATTTTTCTCCAAAATTCCGTCCCCCCCTTCGACAGTTTTCGTGTGTGACATAACATCTTCCATGCGAGCCAAATATATATATATATTAGCTAAAAACTACAGGTTTTGGGGCCGTTTATTGTTTTTTTTGTTTTTGTTTTTTTCGAAGGCGGCAGAGTTGCCGTGCGCCCTTAAAAGGGTTAAACTAGCGCCCTGTATCACTTCCGGTTGTAAACAGGGAAGTTGCGAGCGCGACCTCGTCCAATCAGAAAGTAGGCGTCAGTCTACGGCCGAGCGTCATTGGGTTAAAGTTTGTCTCGCCTGCGCCGCACGTATAAATAATAACATCCGAAACACCGGCTCACATGTCCATGGAAGTGGCCCGCTGTCGCACACGCGCGCACACTCAGACCCGTTTCGCCGCGTAGAAACGCTCGCAGACGCCCAACTGTCCATGGCGGAGTCCAGCAGCAGCATGTCGGTGGACAGCGTGTTCAGGACCCGCTCCCTCGGCGTGGCCGCCGAGGGGCTCCCCGACCAGTACGCCGACGGCAAGGCGGCCAAAGTGTGGCAGCTGTACATCGGGGACACGCAGAGCCGGACGCAGGAGTACAAGAGCTGGGTGGTGTCCCTGCTGAGGGAGCAGGGGGCGCGGAGGGTGCTCGACGTAGCCTGCGGAACAGGGTAATGTCGGAGAGCGTCCCGGAGCAAGCGAGCGCCTCGCCGGACTCCGTCGACATTTACGCCAATTCGATTTACACTCTCGTTTTTCAGCAAACTCTACACACCTGGGGTGGGATTTTTATACATGACTTGTATTACGGCGACCCGCTCTTTAATTCGGCTTTCGTCTCATGTGTTAATTACACGCCATTTGTAACATAACGGCAGGGTTGTCCTCATCCTGCCGCTGCGTGCTCCCATCTGTGACAGATGTGGTGGGCTCGCCAGGCCGATATTTGTGCCGCCTGTTGTCGCATGCCAGCTTGACGGGCTGCACCCAAAGGTGTTGGTGGCATGAATTCTTTCCCGAGGAGTGGTGAAGCGGTGTCGTCAAAACACGCAGCTGATGTCGGC
>CAAKHG010048853.1:0-11818 GCA_901007715.1 Dactylopterus volitans | reverse complement strand
CGCGCTTCATTATGCAGCAGCGTTCCCGTGCCGCTCCGAGCTGAGCCTGACATGACCCGTCTTGGCTCTGCACCAGTCGGGTCGCAGCTGGCGTCCACGTCTGCCATCACCTCCCTCATGAGACTCCGTATGAACTGCGAATGTATGAGGAGCAGAAAAATGTCACCGCTTCATCATGTCATCCTGCGAGACACCCCGCTGCATGTCCAGATACATGTGACATTCGACCTTTGCCACTGACCTGTAACCAGCTCACCCCGCCGGCCCGAGTCGACCCTTTTTTGCGCCGCCTGGGCGACGCCCAGCCGAGCGTCTGCCAAACGCCGCTGCCGGTCTGAGCTTCGGAGACGGCGGCGGGAGGATCGGCGTCGGGCCCGCTGCTCTGCGTCGTCTAACCGGAGCGGCCGGACCTGGCGACCTCCCGCCCTCCTCCGCCCGAGAGCCAGGCCGCCATTGGCCGGGAGCGCTTCATGTAAATCTAACCAGTCTCACTGTGTGCCCGGCAGCGCCGCATCCCTGACTGGCTCGATCCTGCTCGGCTGAAATGCAGCGAACAGATCCCCTCTGCAGACGGCGCCGCCGCCGCCTCGGCTCTTTTTTGATAATTTCATAATTTTTCACAAAAAAAAGGAAGAAAAATGGCCAATAACAAGTAATTTGCTCAGAACGCCGGCTTCCTGCGCCGGTTTTCCCCTCTCCCGCGCGCGCGCGCACAAATGTTTGTAATCAGTTTCATATTTAATCACAATCATAAATCTGAGCCTGTTTAGGAGCCCAGACGTCCGACCGGCTCGACTGTATATTTCATTATTGGGGAGACGAACGCTCGCTGCCTGCCAGCCAGCCGCCGGATTGTTAGCAGGTTAAAAATAGCTCTGCGGCGGCGGCGAGGCTGCAACAACGCGGCGCTCCCGCTGAGACGCTCGCCGGCTGACGCTCAATACACGCCGGCCAAGTGTTCACACATGCCACCGACCGACCGACCGACCGACCGACCGACGGACGGACAGACGGCTGCTGTCTGTCACAACAACGAGCTGCAGCAGGACTGCAGAGTGTCACTGCAGCAGCTGCCTGTGAGTGTGTGTGTGTGTGTGTGTGTGTGTGCGCGCCTGCGTGTGTGTGTGAGAGCCTGGGGGATGCTGGGATTATTTCTGAGTTGGCTTGATACGCCGCCGCCGCCACATCGAAGCAGTCTTGACTTCTTACTCGTTTTTTTTTGTTTTTTTTTTCCTCTCCGCGCGTCTCCCGCTAGCATGCGGCGGCGGCGGCGGCGGCGTCCGGCTGCAGGTGGAAAAGTCTCGCTGAATAGATTTTCTCGGGCAGTGATTGGATGAAGCAAAGGTCACCGCTCAGTTCCTGCTCGCTCGGTTGTTGGAGACTGAAACTGTCGACGGGGAAGTCCTGAGAAGAGAGACCAGACTGGGGAGAGTGTGTGTGTCAGTGCGCGCGCGTGTGCGTGCGTGCGTGTGTGTGTGTGTATGTGTGTATAAAGATCACGGCAGCAGACCTCCGTCTCCCCCTGGTGGCCGGCTTCACCATCGCTGATAAACCCCGCCTGTTAGTGGGCGGGGCTTGTGCCCAACTAGAGTATCAACTTCCTGTCATTTTTTTTCTCAAAGATAATTTCAGGTATTTTTCATCAGGCTGATGTTCCTCCCTTTTCTGATAAGTTTTGATGATCTATTTCATGGTCGACAGCGGCTGTGAGTGGAACCCAGGAGGTGGGGGAGGAGTGTGCACTCCTGGTTAAAGTGGGTGGGGCTACGATGCCACGCCTCCGTGTCCTGACGGCTACTGAGTGACATCACACACATCTGTATCTAGGAGGGGTAGGGTTTTTTTTCTACAACAGGTGGAAGTGGAGGGGCGTCATCAGTATTATATGTGGTCCGTGGTCATCTACGGTCAGAGGTTACATGCGGTCGTGGTCATATCATAACTTTATACGGCCAGTGGTCTGGATACTGCAGTACTTCGTCTTCCTGCTACGTATCGTCACACCTAAAGAGCGAAATCCTGTGTGCTTGTCAGTTCCTGTAGCTCAACCTTGTATTTTATTATAATATCAGAGTTCATTTCTGAAAATGCCGAATCAGCGTTACAGAAGGAGCCCGGGAAGCTTCCCGCCTCCACGGCCGCTCCAGAGACGCTCGCCAACACCGGCGTCAGCAGACGGCGTCCGGCCAGGTCCGAGCGTTAACGCTGAGTCACTCTGCCTCGTGTCCTTGTCCAGGATCCGGGTGGCGGGCATCAAAGGTCTGCAGGGCGTGGTCAGGAAGACGGTCAACGACGAGCTGCAGGCCATCATCTGGGAGCCGCAGCACATGGACAAGCTGATCCCCTCCATGCTGTTCAACATGCAGGACAGCGAGGACACGGACAGGTACGCCGCTCGCCGCTCGCCGCCCTCTGGCCACACCCACACTGGGTTCCTACGTTTCCCCAGTCAGTCCTCAGTTCCTCTGTTCTTCTTCTTCTTGTTCTTCACTCACGTCAAATGTTTCCTCCCACACGTTTCCTTCCTCTCTGAGTTTTGTTCCCTCGGTCTTCGCCTCATCGTCACTTCCCATCGTGATTGGCCGAACCAAACAGCTGTGTGACCCAGTCGTATTTTGTGGGGGCAAAAAAAAAAAAAAAACAATTCCGGTTTTGACGGGTCCTGGTTTTAAAGCAGTTTAATGTGTCGGAGGTGCCATCGGCCCGCCTACTCCAGCTAGCATGCTAGCAGCACAGAGCCGCGCGTCCGTTAGCGCGCATGTCCGTTTTTGATGAACCTTCGTCGGGGCTCGTCTGCGGTGGCTGGCGTTAACGAATGTGAGAGTAGCGCCCCCTGCTGAGCGCAACAGGGTTTGCTGATATTTAGCCCCGCCCCCCTCGTCAAGTGAAGTAGCTCTTAATAGAAGACACAATCGCGTTATATACGTATACGTTATATTTGTTTTCAACAGTTTTTTTCAAGTAAATAGGCTTGAACTTGATCCACTTTCAGAACTTTCACATCCTAACAGCATCAGCCGGCTCATTATTATCAGTTATTTACGTTGCTATATTCCATTTTTATATCCAAATACTGCGCTGAGAATATGACTCGGATTGTTGCTAGCGAGCCGCCGTTAGCCGGCTATTACTGGGTAATAAACTGGTCATGTGTATCAGGCTGTAACAGGACGTGCCGAAACATCCTGATGGGTTTTCACATTAAAAGCCTGAATTAGGTAGGCGCTTTTATTTTTGCAGCACGTGCGATTAACGGCCCCTGAAGCCGTCAGCCCTGTTTTGTGCTTCCTGGCGTCTTCGCCTTTGCCGTCACCTTCACATCTGCAGCGCCGCATCAGCTGGAGGAATGTGAAGCTTCAGCTGAGCCTCGCCGGGGAATTACCGCGCTCGTGCTTAGCCCCGCCCCTCCCACCCCCCCACACACACACGCGCGCGCGCGCGCGCGCACACACACGCCACCCCAACGCCTCCGCACCTCATTATATTCACTCAATCCTCAAATCCTCGCGCGCGGTTCAGGTGAAAGAGGAAATCCGGGCGACGTGTCACGCTGAGGCGCTCCGGCGCCTCCTCATCCTCTCCCCAGGCTGAAAGCGGCTTTGGCCGGCGGATTTGTAGCGTGTATCACAGAGGCGGGGCTTAAAGAGATCGCCGTCTTCACCTCCTTACTCCCCATTATTTGTCTTTATTCCCGTGTCTGTCACCCGTTTTCCTGCCTTTACTTCATCACTGTGGAGTAAGAAACTGCGTGCAGGTCTGGACACACACACACACACACACACACGCACACGCACAAAACAACCACAAATCCAATATTTCTACCACAATAGAGAGCAGTAAGAATCATGAACAGAGCAGATTACCTTGAACGTGCAAACATATTATTCATAAATTCCTTAAATTCACTTATCTGGTTATGACTTCAAAACTGCACAAATAAAGCACAAAGTAAATGATAATATGGTTCCCGCGAGTGGCCACACCCACGCTGGGTAACAAAGATGTACAACTGTAAAAGGGGTAAATGTATGGAATCATTTAGAATTAGAACTAGAAATATGCAATACACAATAGATTTTAAAAAATATTTAAAAATAGTATTATTAGTGTATATAAAACTAAATTATAAACCAAGGTGCACTTATGAGCTACATCCTGACATCTTGAATTGGATGTATTCCTTGCACATATTTGATTATTTCTGTTATTTTTTTTACTTTAAAAGGGAAAACATTACTAATGTAAATAAATAAACAAAATAAGCTAAGGCAATGTACATTTGTGTATATTATATATCTTGTTTTCTGTTTTGTTTTTCTTGTTTTTATCAGGCCACATTAAATTCACTTAACTAAAACTGTAAAGAATGGAAATTTAGTAATTTTAGCGTGCTTTTTTGTTTGTTTGTTTGTTTTTTTTAATCCAGATAAGACTTCATTTAATCTGGAATCTACAGCCAAGATTAGAAGAAAAAAAAAGCCGTCAGCCAACCAGCAGGCCAGGGACAAATATTAATTGCACAAATATGAATCCGTAATCAGGCGTAGCAAAGGTCCAACGTTGATATTTACACACACACACACACACACACACACACACACACACACACACACGGCTGCGTCGTCTGCTGACCTTTGACCTCACCCTCCCCACCCCTTAGCCTGATATGAAATATTCCATAGCCACTCAGACTTTGCTAAATATGAAGAATGAAAATTTCCAACACTGTTTTTATTTGGAACTTGAGGGGAATTGAACGAAATGAATAATCGCTATAATAAACCCCAAATTACTCCAGTAGTATTTTGTTTTTATTTTTTTTATCATTTTTTTTTTTTACTTGTATTGAAGTCATAATTCAGATGAGCACTTTGACTTGAGGTGTGATTGTAAACCAGCGACACACTCTGGCCTTCCCCGCCCACCGCTGCTGTCGAACCCTAATTAAACACCATAGATGGGCTGGCGCGTGCTGATTGGCTGCTGCGGTAAAACTACGGTCACAGTTTATCATGTGTTAAGCCTCTTGTTAAAAAGCAAGAGAAGCTCGTTATTTTCCCCGTTATCTTTCCTCTCTCAGTTCCTCAGCTCTTCTTCTTCTGCTCCTCGCTTTCCCTCCTGGCTCCTCGCATCTCCTCCTCCTCCTCCTCCTCTCTTTTCTCCTCCTGGCTCCTTCTCTAATCTCACCTTCCCTCCTGGCTCTTGCAGCTTCTCCCCTCCATCTCATTCAGGTAGTTTCCATGTGAACAAAAGCTATTTTTGGACCCTGTTTTTTTTTTTTTCTTTCTTCCACCTCCTCTTCTTCTTCTTCTTCTTCTTGTTTGCATTCCTCCGCCTTGACGAGCAGCACAGAATCGTGGAGGAATGTAAGGCGCAAGATTAAAAAAAAACAAATAAAAATGTACGTATGCATCGACAGCTTGCTGGACAACATTCCACTGCAGCTGTTCAGACTTTAACGGGACCTGACAGATACTGGAGATTTGGAGCCAATGCCGATATTTTGAAGTAAAAAAATCAGATGATTTGTATTTTCATATATAATCATCAAAGTCCAGTCCTCTCTTGCAGAGTTTAGCCAGTAGCGCCCACATCGCCCATCATGCCCTACTGGACATGGTATTGTCATAGATTAGCCGTCGTATATCCCAGAATGCAACTCTTAGCATGTTTATAACCTAGCTGCAGTCAGCACTGGCTGCCTGGTGCTCCACATACCCAGCACATTGGACCAGTGACAGTCGACTATCACCGTCAGCGATGGGGTCCGTCGCCCACCTTTGCATGGAGCTCGCCCCCTGCTGGATGTCATTTGCTACTACAGCCGGTTCATGTTTGATGGTGTGGCCACGCAAATGTCGGCCAGTGACGCCGGCTGGCCGATAGACGGGCGGGGACGACACCCGTTTAGGGACTCGCAACAACGTTTTCAGGGATTTTATCAAGCTAGCAACAGAAAAAAAAGTCCCAAGAGAAAACCCTCGCCATCAAATAACAATTGTGCGCTCTTATTTTGAAGGCAGGACTTGCAGCGACGCAGCGGTTTAACTTTTTTGTTTATTGTGAAATGTGTCTGGGTGTACGCTGGTGACGTCTTTGAATCGCTCCCCGAACTAAAGCGCAATGACGTTTATCCTCAACAAGCTTCAGTTCTGCCTTCCAAAATAAGAGTCTTTAATGACTGAACAATCTTTAGATGACTCACAAGTCCCCGTTTTTAATTGGTTATTGGTCTTATTGTGAGCATTAACGGGACTCGCCTTGGTTCCTACCAGGTTTTTGGATTCTGACGTGTGTGTTTCTATGGAAACGGCACACACGGCAAACCCGCATCCACGTCCGCCCGTTGCGGTTTATTGCCCCCCCTCCTCACAGTCCAAATTACCATCGTCCAATCTTTCGCGATTTAAATGGAAACGGCTCTCGCATAACGCGTCCCTAATTACGCTGCCCGGACTCCATCAGCCGCCGCGCGTCCGTCACCGCGGGGGAACGTCTGTGCGTTAACGGCAAGGCTCCAGCCGCCGCCGCCGCCGCCGCCTAATGAGCGGATCCCCTCAGTCAGACGGGAGGCTGCGAGCGGGTTCTTTGAAGGTGGAGGAGGGACGGCGAGGTTAAACGGGAAGGACGGTCTCATTAAATATTCAAATCCGAGCGTAAGTCCGACTGAAGGGGGGAACTTTTATCTCGGTTTTCCTTCAGGAAGTGGGCAGCCCACTCGGCGCTGGATAAACCCTTATCTGTTTGAGGGGTCAACTCACCTTCAATTAGAGCGAGAATGGCCGGCCGGTCGCCCCATGAATAATTCACCTGGCTGTTTCCTAGCGTTGAAATTAATATCGGGGTATATTTGTTTTTTTTCCTCAAGGCCTCAATATAAATGTCCCTGAAGAGATAAGACGACAGCACGCCGGCCGTTATTGGACTCGGCCGTATCGCGCCGCAGATTTAACATGGCACACAGAAGATTAATGAAGCTAAAGCACAGTAATGAGTAGAGAAATGGGCGGGGGGTGAGGGCGGGGCTTCCTGGTGGTGGGCGGACCAGAGAGGCTGCTCCAGATTCTTTGGATACAGTTTTTTGATGAGGCACCATTTTTTTGTACGTTTCCCGTGGATTGTGTGTCCTTCTTATCGTCATTTTGTACCGTCGTTTAATCTTTTGCTCTTTCTTTACTGCCTCCCCTTAAATCTTGCTGCGATAGCAAGTGAATTTCCACTCAGTAAAGTTTTACCTCTTCTCACCCGACCTCACCTTATTACCTCAATAATCTTACCTCAACTCACCTTATTACCTCAATAATCTTACCTCAACTCACCTTATTACCTCGCTAACTACCTTAAGGCACCTTACCTCACATCACCTTAGTACTTCACTATCCTTACATTATTATCTTACCTTACAACCTTACCTTACCTTACTTTACCTTACCTTACCTTACTTTACCTTACCACCTGAGCTGACCTTACCTTACCTTACCTTATTACCTTACCTTACCTCACATCGCCTTAATACTTCACTAACCTTACCTTACCTTATTATTTTACCTGAACTTACCTTACCTCATATCACCTTAATACTTCACTAATCTTACCTTATTATCTTACCTTACCTTACCACCTGACCTTACCTTACCTTACATTACCTTATCTTATCTGACAGAGGAGGTCTCACCGCTCAGAAGGTAAAGCCCACCGAGGCAATGAGATTTGCGAGTCAATGCAAATAAATGGATTTATTTTTACCTCACCTCACGTCACCTTACCTCACGTCACCTTACCTCACCTTACCTTCCCGTACCTCACCTCACCTCCATTGTTGAAAAGCTTGTTTTCATTGAATATGACGACAAAATGATAGTTTGTTAAGTCACTCCACTGCTGCCTCTCTCATGGTGTGGACAGGCTCCCGGCAGCTGCTCAGTTCTCATGTTGTCCGGATGATCTGCTGGTGCTCCTGAATGACGCTGATCCTACTATGAATTAGGGACTGGGGTTTTTTCCACGGCCGTCTACCACCCTCATACCAACCAGCACTGCTGGGTTCTGATCTGGTGAGGTCATGCTGGGTTGTTGCTTATGTTTAGGTGTCCGACACTGCTCCAGGGAGGGGAAGATGAAGATGGTTTTAGAGGATGTGAACCGTCTCATTTCGGAGTCACGTGTTTTGTTGACCATCAGTCCAACCTCCCGAAAAGGAAGTCACCCGTCAAGACAAGTCGCCACTCGTCAGGTAGATTCAGGTTGAGTCGGTTTTCAGAGCTGTTGTGAGGAAGGATGGAGCTGAAGACCTCCGAGCCAGGAGAGGAGTTAATCACCATCACATCCAGGTGCTGCCAAGCATCCCGGAGGAGAGAAAACGGGTGGAAACGGTTATCTCCCAATCACAGAGTCCAAACGCGGCGGTAATCACCATGATTGTAATCATGCGACATGCATCTTATTGTCATGTCCGCAGGTGCAATCACGCGCAATCAGACCAAGGACACGGCAGGTGTTCCGCTGTTCTGCGTGTCTGCCGCTTCACCCGCCCGGAGGAACCCACCTCCGACTCGCCGGGTTCCAGATGAGAGTTTGGCGCTCAGTCCAGCAGCCCGCAGGCGTCGGCGCCAGGCACAACCTAAAATACGTCACGCGAGCGCTCGCGTGTGAGGCCCCGAGCAATCAGACGAGGGCTCGGTGATGTCCCACGGCAGAAAGAGGTGAAACGGCTCATTAATCTTCCAGGGAGAACATAGTTTTGGCCATTTGTTCTCGACAGTGCTTTGGGGACCTGCGAATGCAAAGCGGGTCCTGGAGCGGAATCACTTGAAAACGCCACCTTTTCGGTCATCGCGTAAACCGATGAATAATGCAGCGAATGGGGAAACTGTGGCGATGGAGCGATGGCGGAGCAGCGAGCTGGGTTTGCGCCGCGGTCCGAGTGTACCAACGCTCCCCCGGCAGATCGGTGCGCCGCCGATGCCGCGCAGCTCCCCTGGCTGCCGCGAGTGCTAATGAGACATTTGAGGGCTGATTAGCGACTCTGATAACTACCAGACTCTTTAAATAGAAACGTGCTCAGAATGGCGTTTTGGAGACGCTGCGGTTTTGCGGCCGTTCGGACGCCCACCGCCGCCCGGCGGCCCCCCGTCGAACACGGCGGAATCGCCGCTCGTCGGTTCAGTAGCATGACTCGGCGCTCGCCGGGAGGAACGGTCCAGCGCCGGCCTCAGAGCTAATTACCGCTCGAGAAGTAGAGCCGTGTTTGGTTTTTCTGTGGGTGCTTTTGCCGCATCCGCGAGCAGGAACGCGGCGGGCGCGTGATGATGTCGTTCCCTAAACGCCGGCCTGGTCAGTTGTTTTTTTTCCTCACGGCCGCTCCAAACGGAGCCTCGGCGGGAAGCCACAGTCAAGGGCGTTTGATTCCGCTAATTGCTTCTCGGGGAAGGTGGACGTGGGCGGCGTGCAGAAAGCTGAGGAGCGGAACCAAGAAAAGCTCGCTTTGTTTCACGTTTAACTGCCTCAACCACACACACACACACACACGCACGCACACACTTCTATCTTAATGAGGACATTCATTGACATAGTGCCTGCCTTGGATCCACACGGAAGCTCGCCCCAAGTCTAACCTTGGGACTAAAACTCAGTCTGAACCCTCAAACCTCTCACACTGACCTGAAAAACCCAGCTTTCGTCTTCAGCTTCCAAGCGTCCAATCAGCATTCACCCCCCCCAGGTCACATGACTGTGCCTTGCATTGGCAGTGACATCGTGGTGGACACGCTAATTTGCGCCATGCCACAGGCGTCGTGGCGTGGCGCGTGTAGCTTAGCTTTAGCCTCCGTGGGCAACTTCAACTTCAAAATTTGTGGATGACTTGGGCAGCGTAGCGCGTTAACCTCCATGTGCATCTTAGGTAGCTTAGCATTGTGGGTAACTTAGTTAGCTTGGTATTAGCCTACGTGGGTAACTTAGCTAGCTCAGTTTTAGCCTGAGCTAGCTCATCAGCATCTGAACGGCCTTCCTGCCTTTTTGAATCTAATAACCTAAACAATAAACGCGTCCTGTGGCGCCGCCGCCGCCGCTGCCTCCACGTGAACCTGCAGCGAAGCTCCTCCCACAGGCTCAGCCGCCTGCGACCTTCCTGACCCCTCGAGCTCTGCTGCTGAAACATTGATGAGCGTCAGTGTTCCACCGCGTTCACGTGAATGCAGCGCCTCAGACACCTCGAGGATGGCGGTCAAAGGTCGCCGTGTCCATGAACTCTCAGCTCCATCAGCTGATTATGACAACGATTAGATTATATTCTGTTTCCAAAAGGTCAAAGGTCGACGTCTTTGGGTCCACACAATTCCAGGAAGGCCTGCGGGGGAATTTCTTCAAAATTTGCCGCAAACGTCCACTGGGATTGGAGGTCAGCGGTCAGCACATGCTGGATGTTACCCGCTACCTGATTGGCTGGTGGACCTGTCAGCTTCCTGTCTAGACCTTACAGTGATCATCTTTTTTTCTTTTCTTTTTTTTTGCAGGCAACAGCGGCAACTATTAATCATCAGAAACTCTCCCCCCTGATTGGTTGTGACCTCTTCATTAAGCAGCGCCGACGCAACTCGCTATTACCCGACACATTTTCATTTTTGTTTCTCGTTTTGCTGCTTCGAACAAGCAACATGAGCCTCATTTCCCCCGCTGGACGGCCCGCCGGGCCCACGCCGATCGCCTGGTTTTCCCCCTCCGGGGAGCCGGCTGCCTACGGCCCATCTGTGATGCCGCCGCGCCGCTATTTAAGACGCGGCGGCGGCGTTGGCACGCTCGCACGCGGACTCACGGCTGCTCCGCAGGAACGCCAGAGTGTGCCGGTCGGAGCGCTGCTCTCCGGGGGAAATGGCAGCTTACAAGCGGCAGAACCAGCGGCCCGCGAGATCCGTCCACACGCGGCATGAAGCCAGAACTTTGGGGCAAACTTGGGCCGGTCAGCCATAACATTCCGACCAGCGCGTGTCCACCGTAGAGTATAATACAACAGCCCTGCAATCAGTTCAGGAGGAGTTTTATGTTGGATTGTGATTGAATGTGTGTGAGAGAGGTGTTGACATGTTTGAATGGTTGTTATTGGGACTGTAGTTTGTGACGCTGTTGGACTGTACTGGGTTACACTGGGAGGGGTCCCTAATATTGTGGTCACCCTGATGCATACGAGTGGCTCGATCACCAGCAGATGGTTATGGTGTAATCAGGGCTGCAGAGTCGGGTGGGCTGATTGGCTGCAGGTCTTCAGGTGCCACAGCCGATGGTAGGTTGAGGTCAAGGAACCGAGGCCTGCATCCTCGGTTGAATAACCACGACTATCGATCAAGCGATAGACGTGCTTTTTCATTCTCAGGGTCGCAAAGGGGTGAAAATTCACGGTAAATTTCTGGAAACTTTCCATGGGAAGTTAACGAATTTTGGGGAATTTTGGAAATATTCTAAATTGGAAACTATAGCTATATACCGTATATAGCTATAATAAGCTAGCCTCTTAAATGGTCAATGAAATGAAAACTAGCTTACATTTAGCACCTAACTTTCCAGCTAGCTAGCTACTGTATGAATACATTTGTATTTAATTTTTGCAAGTTAAGCAGTAATACCATTATAGATCAAATATATTTACCCCATAATGTTATAAAAAAACTTCCTTGACTTCCTATAATGGGCAGGCTCAACTGTGTGGCTTCACTAGTCTTGTGCTTTGGGCTCAAAAGTGTGGCCTCCAGGGTTTAAGCAGTCATCTGTGCATGTGATGGAGGCGTGCACAGTGCACACAGGGGGCGTGGCCTCAGTAGCCCTG
>CAAKHG010048851.1:0-10894 GCA_901007715.1 Dactylopterus volitans | reverse complement strand
CCGCCACCGATCAATATGCTGCTGATCAAATCTGCACCGAACGCAGATCCTGAGGAGGGATGTTGATGGGGGATATTGATATTTATGGAGGGATATTGAAGGAGGGATGTTGATGTTGATGTTGATGGACTGATATTGATGGAGGGCTCATCAGCTGCTTTGCTCCTCATATCTTCTCGGTCTTGTATCGACCTTTAGCGGAGGTCCAGGGTGCAGGAGGGGCGCCTGCAGGTCAGAACCGCCTCGATCCAAACACCTGCAGATCTGATGCGGAGGCTCGTTGGCTCGTTGGTGCGGCGACGTTGGCTCGTTGGCTCGTTGGCGCGGCGACGTTGGCTCGTTGGCGCGGCGGCGTTGGCTCGTTGGCTCGTTGGCGCGGACGCAAAGCACGAGGCACCGCTGACTTCATCCGCTTGACTTCTTTTTTTTAATTTGACAAACAGCCGCTGTTTGTCTTGCGGGTTTCAGAGGCCCGAATGTGTTTGCTCAAGGATGGAAGGACGGGGGGAGGCCCTCGGGGGGGCAGCGGCACACGCCTCTCACTCGCCCGCTCTCTCTCTCCCACATTCCTACACAACTCTGCCTCTCTCTCTCCCCCTTTTCTCTCTCTCCCCCCTTTCTCTACAACTCTCTCTCCCCTCCCTGTCCTCTCCTGCCCTCCTGTCACTTCTCTCTCTCTCTCTCTCTCTCTCGCCTTTCCTGACCTCTCTCTCTCCCATCTCCTTCTCTCTCTCTCTTTTCTCCCTCCCCCTTTTTTCTCCCCCCTTTTCGATACAACTCTCCCTCTCTCTTTTCTCTCTCGCCCTCTTTTCTCTACCTCTCTCTCCCTATCTCGTTTATCTCTCCTGCTTTTTTCTCTACAACTCTCTCTCTCTCTCTCTCTCTCCTCTCCTGCCCCTCACTTCTCTCTCTCTCCCCCTTTTCTCCACCTCTTTCTCCCATCTCCTTCTCTCTCTCTCTCCCTCCCTCTTTTCTACACAACTCTACCTCTCTGTCCCTATCTCTTTTCTCTCTCTTGCTTTTTTCTCTACAACTCTCTCTCTCTCTATCTGTCTCTCTCCCTCCCCTCTCCTTTTCTTACTCTCTCTCTCTCTCTCTCTCTCTCTCTCCTCTCCTGCCCCCCCGTGAACCCCACGCGGGGCCGTCTATACCGGCCCGGCCCCGCCCACTCCCAGCACAGGCGCTCTCTCTCTCTCTCTCTCTCTCACTCTCTCTCTCTCTCTCTCTCTCTCCCCCCCTCCCTCCCCCTCTCTCTCCCCCCCTCCCCCTCTCTCTCTCTCTCCCTCTCTCTCTCTCTCTCTCTCTCTCTCTCTCTCTCTCTCTCTCTCTCTCTCTCTCTCTCTCTCGGTCTCCGTGTTCACGGTTCTTCTTCACTCGTCGCTGGCGTTAACCGACTCGTCCGCGTCTTTAATCACGCGCACACACACACACACACACGTACACACACGCACCAGCTTTTCCCGGGAGTCTGCATTATTCCGCGCAGGATCCAGGAAGGCGACGCGGCTGTGACCGCGGACACGATGCCTCCTCCCGCCGCCGCCGCCGCCGCCGCGGCCCCGCGGCTGCTGCTGCTGACCTGCGCCGCCGCCGTCGCCACCGGGGTCGCCGGGGTCGCGACGTCCCTCCCCGCGGCCGGTAAGGACGCCTTCACGGGCCCCCGTAATTCCAGGCTTCGCCCGCGCCGCGCCGCGTCGCGCAGTCGGACCCGCAGGTGTGACGCACTTCGGCCACATCTGCGCCCGCAAACGACTTATTTAAAACTTTTTGTTTTTACAGTAAATTAACTGCCCCTAACTGCCCCTTTGTCCTTCTGTCCATTCGCTGTTTTTTTTTTTTTAATTTCTTATTGTCAACATATCGGACGAACGGGAGCGACTACGCGCGCGTTCGCGGGGACGTTCCGAGCGTGACTCATGAAATACCGCGTCCGTGTTTAAGAACGCGGCGGCCTGCGGTGTGTGTGTGTGTGTGTGTGTGTGTGTGTGTGTGTGTGTGTGTGTGAAAACCTCGAAAGCTTTCATTTGATCGCACAATGACATGTCAGATGCTCAGGATTTTTTTTTTTATTGTTATTATTATTGTTTTGTTTTGTTTTTTTTTACAATTATAAGCCCAGTTTTGAATTCGATGCCAGTGGCATGTGTCCAAAAGAAAAAAAAAAAACTGAGGAGACCAACTGCTGACACTCTGGAGGTGGAATGTGTTTTTTTTTTAGTTCACCACAGGAAGATTTTATCTGTTATGTCATAAAGAGCTAAACATATCCAGTAGTGACATTTGGGGGGGTCGTCCGGAGGCGCGCGTCATCGCCACGCAGCCGTGGAGATGTGGTCTGAAAACCTTCTCCTTAAGATAAACAAGACCTTCCCTGATTTAAAAAAAAAAGAAAAGAAGATGGCGCTGCTCCAAAAGCGTGCACATCTCGCCCAGTGTTGATGGCGCCCTCACACTTGTGCAGATTGCCCATGATGCCGCCCACCCCCGCGCCATGGCGGATGCCTGCTCTGGAGCCGGGCCTGCATGTCCTCAGTCAGCCTCGCATCCTCTCTGGCTCCTGTTTACACTGTCACTGGTGCGAGCATATTCTCCTCATAGTCTCATGATCCACCAGGACTTTTTTTTTTTTCTCTTTCAACATGTCACAGCAACTTTGTTTTTTGTTTTTTTTTTTAAAAAAAGCCCCAGTTTTTTCCCCCATTTTCAACATGTAATATGTGGTCTCTGCGCCGTTTTTTTGGCGTTGGGCAGGCGATCGCATCGCCGTGCCCGCCCCGTGCCATTAGGTTATCGCGGCATCACGAGTCGAGATTAAGTTCCTCATGTCAGAATTCCGGTCCGGCAGGTTCCCTCCCTCCTCAGATTAACGTGTCCTTCGAGTGGCTGGACCCGTTTGTGGTGCGCGCGTCCTGGACGATGCCCGGCGGTCTGCCAGAGCACTGCACCTACAAAACCAGCTTCCACGAAGAGGGCCAGGAGCAGGTAGGAACCGCGGTGGAACCCACCCTCCTGGGGAGAAAATTCCGAGTGGGATGGGCAGGGATTTTGGGCCCCATGAAAAGAAATCTTACTGGGCTCCTGTATGCCAGTATTATGATTTTGTCAGGGGACTCTCTGCGCCGCTGTCAATGATGGGCCCTGAGAATCCCCTTTTCGGCGCCCCAGGGGACGGGGTGAGTGCGGTGTCGGAGTGGCTGGCGAGTTATTCCACTCAGGCGTAGACTTCCATTGAGTCATCATGGTTTGCTCAGCAGAGGGAATGCTCCCGGCTCTGGTGACATCATCTGGGGGGGTGGAGGGTTTCCAGGAGTCCCTCGTCAGTGACTGGAAGTGTGTGGCCTCTGAAAGTTCTCCTTTGCTGCTACGATGACACGACATTTATTTCACTGATTGATTTTTTTTTTTTCTTCTTCTTTTGAAATCATTGCCGCGCGTCCATTCAGGGACTCCAACATCCAAACAATCGTGTAGGTTAATCTACTTATTTACCCAAAACAAAAAACAAAGCCATAATAAGCAATTATTTGGAACAGCAGCTGCAGAGTGATTTTGATTGGTCATCGAAGTGAAACGTGGCTCCCCCTCCCACTCCGCACCCTCAGTCCCTCTTTGCACTATTTAACTTTTTTTTTCCCACAAGCGCATCAGACCTCCAGCTAACAGTGCCAGACGCTAGCACGGATATCCCAGTGCCGACATCCTGGCAGCAGCAACAGGACCAACAACCGTAGAAAAAAAAAAAAAAAAAAAAAAAGAAGTGAGATGCTCCATAAATCAGCGGAGCTGCTAGCTGTTAGCGCCGGCTGTTGGCAGTCAGGGAGGATGATCAGATCAAACAGATGCAAAAAGGACGCCTACAAACCCTTCTGCTGTGTCCCAGACTCCTGTCAAGACTTCCCCCTCAGGCAGTGTGTCCTGTGAAGGTTCTGATCCAGGTCCAGGTTCTCCTTAGCGACTGAGTCGAAGGCAGTTGGACTTCTCGTGTGTTTTTTTGTTGTTTTTTTTCGAGGATGTTTTGCCTCTCCTGCGAAGTGTTTCCTCGCTTCTAAATGGCCGGTTGGGAGCCCCAGGTGACTGGACTCTTGTGGAGTTAGTCTTGGAGAGTTTCTGGGTTTGAAGTGCACTGGGGTGTTGCTTTTGGAGAAAACCTGTTGCGTTTTTTTTTTGTTTTTTTTCAAAAGCCAAGTACGGAACAGCCAAGTACGGAACAGCCAAGTACGGAACAGCCAAGTACGGAACAGCCAAGTACGGAACAACAACGTTCCTCCTTTTGTTCCCCTCCACATCCGTTTGAAGTGCTGAGTTTCCCGTTCTCCTAACTGACTTCACAAAAGTCAAGTTGGGACAGCTACCAGTGGTCTCTTGATGTGAGGGTGTTCCTTGTGTTTCCCAGCTGCTCCAGCGGGAACATTCTGATGGCTTATGTTCCGGTGTATGGTAGGAGTCAGAGAAAGGGTACTGGTCTGCGCGGGTGGACCTGGAACGGCCGTCTCCAAACAGAGGAGCTGGGCTGAGACACCGCTGATCACCTTGATACAAGGCTGTCTTGAGCCCCGTTTCCACCAAGCAGTTCGGTACTTTAGGCTAGGCATTTTTTTGGTGTTTCCATCGAAAAAAAGTTATGGATGGTACCACAGAAAACCGTACCATCCCAATTTTGGTAACTCCTCCTTTGGGTTGGTTAGCGTGTACCTGGCGGGTGGGGCTGCACGAGCTGCCGGCGCTGATCGGTCGCACAGATCGAGACGCCGCGGTTGAAATAAATCGCAAACACAAATGCGGCATGTTTAAAGATAACATCGATTTCACAAGTGCAGATTCCAGACTTTTCCTTTTTCTGTGGAAAATAATGGCAGCGGTTATTTACGGTGGCCGGGGGGGAATGTAGCGGGAACTGGCTGGAGCAGCGAGGAACTGAAAGGTTCTCCAGCTGGTCTCTCAGGGAGGCCGCGGAGGGCTTCCAGCCAACGGCCGAGCGACGAAGGACCGGAAGCTAAAGGCTCCGCAGCGATTATCAGTGGACTGCAGTGTTTCTAGCTCCATCCTTCACGTACCAGATCAGTATGCTAGGTAGCCCAGACGGGTTACCAAAGTCAGGGCTGTACGGTAGAGGAATTTTTGTACCATCCACAACCTTTTGTCAAAGGAAACGCCAAAAATGCGTACCGAACCAAACTGAACTTCCTGGTGGAAACTGCTCTGAAGACTCAAAGAGCCGAGAAGGACCTTACACCTTCCATTTGGAACCGAGGAGGCTGCTCGGACGAGAGGCAAAATGTCCTAAAAGAAGTCCAGTTGCCTTTGACTCTGTCACTCGGGAGAACTTTGACCTGGATGAGTGAGAACCTTCGCAGACGTAATGCTTGAAGGGAAAATTTTGGCACAAACCTGGAACACCAGGCTGAAGGAGCCAACACGTCAGCATCCCCTAACGCCCACTTTTGTTTGCAGTAGCTCAGCAGCTCCACTGACCGGGGCTCTAATTTCTGCCTACAACCATCAAGCAGCCACTCCAGTCATTTGTCACTTGAATATGGAGCCCAGAACACACATAATGTGCAGCTGCCGCGCAATTAAAAATGCAGCTGTTCACCCAAATTAAGCAAATTTCCTGTTTTCTTTCTTTCTGTCTCCTGAAAGCTGAAGCTCCTTTGTTTTGGTTCGGTTAAATGTAGAAGATTAAATGATATTTTTTTGTCATTCTAACTCATGTTGGGTTTTTTTGTTTTTTGTTTTTTTGTTGTTGTTGTTGTCCTTAGAATTTAAAGACCACACCCTGGGGGAACATCTCAGAAACTTGCTTGATCAACGCGACCGCCTCCGCTTCCTGGACTTTCACCGTCTCCATCGCCAACAACAATACCGCTTGTGGCGGCAACCAGATCGCTCCGGTGACCGCGCGCATCCAGCCGCAGACGCCCCGCGGTAAGGAGCAGCCGGCCGTCACCATAGCAACGGGGCGATGACGCAAGCTTGTGACGCTTCAGGAGGGGGGATCGAAGCTTGCTGCATGTGTGACGCCTTTCCGCTTTTCATTTTTCACAGCTCAATTGGTGGAGGACTTCAGGTGTTTTGTCTTCCCCAACAGAATGAGCTGCTCCTGGATCCCGGTAGACAGGTCTCTTAACCTGACGCTGTCCTACAGGTGAGAGCGACGGGAAGCGGCCTTTTCTAGGTCTTCCGGAATGCGCGCGCGCGCAGCTCGGCCTCCCTCGTGCGCTCCTCCTGCGGCCAGCTTGAAGATGTGTTCAAAAAGCGTTTGGACGTCCAAGTCAGGCGTGAGGTTGGAGAGCGGCTGTGTTTGGTGCTCGCCCCGGCGAGACCTTTCGTTCGTGCAGAGCGCCGAGCGAGCGGCAGCTGCAGATTGGATGTTTACAAAAAACAAAAAAAAACCCAGCACAGTTTAGATACACGTTCTGAACGTGGCGGACGCGTCAAAATGAAGGATGATGCAGTAAATCAGGCAGAATATGCTGTTTACATGAGCCTTATGAAGTTCTTAGATGGAGCCAGACCAATCCCAGATTTTTGGAGACGATGCACATGCCGATATTTAGCACCGATATTTGAACGACAGGACCCACAGTGTCCTAGCGGGGCATCGTCCAAAGCGTCACACCGCCTCTGTCGGGCTGGCCTCCGTCCCACGAGTTGGACGAACTAAAAGTGCCATGTCATGTAGCACTCGCCGAGCCCGTTTGGCGTTCCCTCGGTTAGAGCGTTTATTTTTCCTCGCCACTCTGCCGTGGCGTTGGAGGGACCTGCTAGGGCGCCACAAACCCCAGAACCTGGTCTGGACCTCGATAAAAAGTGATACCTTCTTTGAGGGTTTGCTCCTCCAAAAACACACATTTGTCGCGGGGGATATATTCCGTCCTTTTAAATTTCTCATCTCATGGTCTTTCACCTACTCCGGTCCTGGGTGGCGGTCGTGCCGGAGCTGATCCCAGCTGACAAGGGGCGAGCGGCGGGGTCCGCCCGGGACGAGTGGTCAGCTCATGGCAGGGCCACATGAAGGACAGACAACCACTCACACTCGCACACACACACACACCTACGGGCAATTTAGAGGAGCCAGTTAACCTCAGCATGCTTTTGGAAGGGGGGAGGAAGCCGGAGTACCTGGAGAGAACCCATGCAGACACGGGGAGGAAGCCGGAGTACCCGGAGAGAACCCACGCAGACACGGGGAGAGCATGCAAACCCCACATAGAAGACCCCAGGATTCTTGCTATGAGGGAACCGCACCACCCTGTCGCCCCCTTTTAGATTTCTTTGTTGTGTCGATGCAGAGAAATCACAGCAGGGGGTGGCGGAGCAGCATAAAGCCACATTGGGTCGATTTTAGCTGGCCGAAAGCGACTTTGAATGAGCTTGTCTGAGCCCGCCGGCGTCTCCTCCTCCTCCTCCTCCTCCTCCTGCTGATCCCCCGCCCGTCTGGTCAACACAGGGTCTGTGGAGAACCGGAGATAGGACGTCTGAGGACGTGTGATTCGCCGCAGCCGCAGGGAGAGAGGCACGGCTGCATCCTGGAGGACATCAACTTCAGCCAGGACATCTGCATGCTCGTCAGTAGCGCGGCAGGCCAGAGCAGCTTCAGGCCTCTGCAAGGTTTGTGCGAGCCCTGGCTGTTACATCATCACACTTCCAAAATCGCGACTTTTAGGGGTTTTGTTGTTTGCCACGACTGAATCCTTCTGTTTGTCTTTTTTTTTTTTTAAATTTTCTTAGAGCTCACTCCACCGACGCTGAGGGTCACGGGAGACGGAGATAACCTCAATCTGACCTGGAACCGCCCAGAAGTGGCACCACTCCGCTCCATGGAATACAAGCTCTGCTACACGCGCTGCAATCAGCCCAAGGTACATGAATGGCGACTCGGATGCTCTCGGTGCTGAGAGAACAGAGACAAAACGCCCACAAGTACCAGCGAAACGGTGGCCGCGCCGCCTCAGAGTGGGCTATGACGCTAAACTCACTGGCTCCCTGCGTGGAACCGGAGAGGACGGCGCGGAACATTCCGGAATCGTCGTCGAGACCCTCGTGATCATAATTGTGCTTGGGTTTAGAGAAAGATGCTTCTACCATTGTCGCACACTGATCCCGATGACCTGTGCACTTCATGCTGTAACATTGGAGCTACCGGACAACAAAAGAGTCCGGATTTTTGCCGAAACTGTGGCTCAGTGAGGTCATTCATGGCGCCTCCGATTGGACAAACGAGGTGCCTTTTATTTGCCGCACAACCCTCGAATTCGAGACGCTAAAGTGAAAACCTACCCGGACGAGAACGATTATGTTTTTGCGTGTGTGCCGCCGGGTCAGTTTGTGCCACCGAGCCCCGCAGACGTAGGACGGCGCCCCGGAGTCTCACGCTAGCCCGTTTCCGGAGACGTCACCCGGGCGCCGTGCAGGAAGCGGACGTGCGGTCAAACGAGTGTTCTTGCTCTTCCTCAGACATGCAAGTCCTTCCAGACGAAGGAGCAGGCTTACGCCATGGCCTATGACAAGCGCTGCAGGTACGAGCTCTGGTTACGGGTCGACAAGAGTGACTTCTTCGACTTCAGCAGCAGCTTCAGCCAGGTTGTGGTGTTCGGTAAGATGTTCAACCATGTTCTGGCCGGTTGTGGGGAAGAAACGGATGAAGATGTTTGGACATGGAAAAACCCTTTTTAAAACAAAAAAAAAAAACCCAAACAAACAAAAATTTGGATTTGGATCAGGGAACATGCGGAATGTCTCTGAAGATCGTCCAGAAAAACCTCTGTCACTCTGTCATCAGGAGTGAAGCAGAATACCTCCGCTGCCCTAAAAAAGAAAAAGGAGACGTCCGAGCTCCTCAACATCTGTTATCTTTGTCATCATTTTGGTTAAACGGCTCAGAGTCACAGACAAATCCTGCTGGACTGGACGTCCCCGACACGCCCTGTCTGGTAGTTTTGTACAGTGATGGCGGAGGGTTTAACATCTGGTCGCAGAGGAGACTTCAGCTTTGCAAGTTGCGGTTTTATTGTTCTGATCTTGTTTGTTTTTCATCAGCCCGGCTCACCTCGTCTTGGGCGTCTGCCCCCGATGATTAATCTCAAAGGAACATGAGGCAATTGACCCGGTTTTGAGGCAGTAAAAGTTTGCGCCTTTGCACCCTCGCGGCAGCCAAACGGGTGTGCGTGCATTACGGACTGTGGCGCCCCCCTGTGGTCGCACCGTCCAATTTGCAGAGCGGATCGGGTCTTTCCCACGCTGGAGACACTCAAAAGTGACGATTGCGCAGGCCGGCCGGGTGAGATTTGTCTTATCGGCGGCTGTTTATGGGTGCGATGTCAAGACCAGTCACTCTTGCAGGCCGAGTTGCGACAGTTGCGGTGGGGTGCCGTCATGTTTCCTCACTTCCTCGCCTGCTGCAATCGTGTCCCGCCATTTTGCCACTTGTGCCATTTTAATAAGGATGGCGCAAATTTTGTTGTTGTTGTTTGTTTGTTTGTTTAAAGCATAAAAAAAAAAAATGCCGCTCGTGTGTCGCTCCCCGCAGGCGCCAACGAGTCTCCCGACCAGATGCTGACGGTGGTCGCTGTGGTCATCTCCATCATCCTGCCCATTTGTGTCTTTCTGTCCTGCTACTGCTTCAGAAGGTGGGTCTAGAGCGGACCCGCGGTCCGAGCATAACCCAAAAAGGGAACGTTCCTTTTTGAGACGCCGAACGAGTGGCGTCCGTCGTTTGGAAGTGTGGCGCCGTGGTTTTTGTCGCTGTCGTCGGCTGACGCTCTGGGTCGCTCTCGTTTGCAGGCACAGCGCCATCATTTGCCCCATCATCCCCGATCCCTCGGCGATATTCAAGGAAATGATGATGAACGGGAGCCACGAGGTTCGGGTACGACTTTGGCCGGGTCGGAAATCTGCTCCCCGACTGTCTCCCCAAACGCTCACGACTCTCTCTGCCCTCCCGCAGGCCCCCGTCAACCTCTACACGCCCGTCCCCGAGCCCGTCGAGTCCTGCAAAATCAGCCTCATGCCCGAGAACTCCTGACCCGGTACGCGGGCGAGTTCGTTGGCGCGGCACCCCCTGCTGGACCGCCCAACCCCCCGGGCTGACTCACCTGGAACATTTGCCAAAGGAAGTGAAAACTCTGGAAAAAACAACAACGAAACAAGGTGTAATGCTCGGGTGTGGACACCCGACCCGAACGGGACTCAAATGACACTCGTGATGGGTTTGGAGTCTGGTACCCTCGGCCCGGCTGGACCTGCTCGACTTGGTGCTTTCAGTTTCTTTACATGAAAAAAAAAAAAATCCTGTAAAAAGGATGGACCCACTGTTGTTGAGCTGCGAGCGTTTCGGCGCTCGGGATTCCTGTTTAAGCGACAAGCCCTCGAACGCAACATGTTCGCTTATTTGCACGGTTTCGGGCGCGGCGACGCAGCTGTCGGAACAGGCGGGTTTTTGGTTTTTTTGTGGAGAGGGTTCGGGTTTGGAGAACGTCGCCACGTTTGGGTTTTCGAAGGTTTTTCCCGCCTTTACGCCTGGCGTCCGGTCTGACCCCCCCCGGCCCTCCTTCGCTCCCGGAGACTTTCGGGAACGCCGAGACCTGAGACCTGCGGAGACGGCGGCGCGTTGCCCCGCGTCTGCTTGCTCCCTGATTGGTTGTTACAAGCAGAACCCCCGCCCCCGCGCGGGTGTTTGGCCGCCCCCGCCGTGGCTTTGAGCAGAAACTTGAGCAGAAATGCGACGCAGTCTCAGGCCTTGACCCTCCTGGCCGCTGCTTCCCTCGCACGTGGGACGCGTCAGCTGGCGCGGCTCGCATCGGATCAGGAGCGCTGATCTGGGCGGAGGCCGGACACGGCGGGTGGGGGTGACGAGGGGGGAGTGGGGGGGGGGGGGGGGGGGGCGCCTCCCCGT
>CAAKHG010048849.1:0-10487 GCA_901007715.1 Dactylopterus volitans | reverse complement strand
GGCAGATGCAGCGCTGATAACCGCCGCCGCCGCCGCCCCCCCACCACCAGCCCCCCCACCACCAGCCCCCCCACCGCTCACAGCTTCACTGAATTCTTTTCTTAAGTAAACAGGAACCCGTAGAGCCGCCGGGCTCCCGCGGCGCCTCCGTTAATTACCTGAGGTTGATTCCGCGGCCAATCAGCACGCGTGGAAACCAGCGAATGGAAGCGCCCGTGAGTCAGAGAGCGCGTCCACGCCTCGCGTTCAAAGAGGCGGCGGGCCGGCGAATGGGGAGGCAGGACCGAGCCGCCAGTGTTCCTGGACATATTACAAAAAAAACTGGTTCCTTCAGGTTAGAAAGCGGTTCCAGTGAACCAGCCGCTGATTTCCAAACAGGAACTGGTCCGATCAGGTTGGCGGGGATCACGTTTCCCGGACACGCCCTCCCGAGCGCATCGCAGTTACCGTAACAACGCGGCCCTCCGCGGCGGCACGCCGTCCAGACGGCAGCAGGAAGCGTCTCGAGGTCGAGGGTTGCGCCCGGCGGGCCGCGTCTCACCTCCTTCCTGTTGCCGAGAAACGGCCGAAAGTAACGATCAGATAAGGAGGAAACAAAAGGCGCCGATCGCCGAGCTGAGATAACACGACCAGTTCAGAGCCGATTCCGGCGCTCCGAGTGTCGAACGGCTTGTTAAAGTGAGCGGACGTGGAGGCTGATTGTGTTTTTGTTTTTTTACTGATGAACTTTAGAAATGGTGAGACTGAGGTAAAACACACAAATAATTCACTCATATTTGAAAAGTGTAAATGTTTCTAATATTTAACAACTAGTAAAGCTCAACTTCCTTATCTAGATGTCTCACATGTACACACACACACACACACAGAAAATATACACACACACATTCCTAAGAATGACTTATTTTACTTTCATACACTTTGACCAAAATTCACACTATGTATAACTTTATTAACCTGTTATAACGATCTTACGTGCATGATCTTACGTTGACTGCTGTTTTTTTTTTTTAGCTTGTGGAAATGTTTTTTTATGTAAACACGAATGTGCGCACATGCTTGCACACACACTTATCGGCATAAAAATAACACCCGCGCATCAGTGCGCTTCTTGAGAATTTTTTTTTTTTTTTTAAATCAGATAATTATTATCAGACTTTTTAACACGTGGGTCAATGATTTATTTTTAACCACTTTCTTCTTAGTTACTGTTTAACTGCTTCCGTGTGTAAATGGCACTGTTATACTACTGAGTTAGTATTTATATACAGTATGTAAAATGTGCTCGTAAAGTATATTTACATTCACCTTTTTAGCTTTTTTTCCTGCTCTTGAATCGGGGTTAGATAACGTTCACCCACAAGGGTTGTTTTTTATTATTATTAAGCTTTGTTTAAACTTGTGATACACGATAGATGAGTTCTCATCTTTAACAGCGAGTAAAAAAAACCTGGAAGACACAATAGAGTCATAAAAAGACATTTCATTTCGTGAGCGGCGCCGACGGCTGATGCCACTTCCTCTTTGTGTGTGCAGATGAGCGACCGCGACAGCAGCCCCTCGGCCTCCCTCACCGATGGCGAGCCGGACGGCGAGCTGGACGGCGAGCGGCGGGGAAGCCCCGCCCCCAGCCTGTCCAGCTTCTCCTCCTCGCTGCGCGCCGTCGTCCGCATCAAGCAGAAGTACCAGATCCTGAAGAAGCGGCGGCAGGAGATGGCGCTGGCCGGGGCGGCGGCGGCGGCGGGGGGCGGGGCCGGCGTCCTCTCGGGGGTGCCGGCGCGCACCAGCCCCAAGATCTTCACCTTCGACGCCATCACGCCCTCCGCGCTCTCCTCCAACCCGCCGAAGAAGAAGAGGAGGAAGAAGAGGCGCGTGCTGTTCCCCAACAGCGGCAGGCGGCGGGCGCCGCCCCGGCAGGAGCGCAGCCGCGCCCAGTTCTGCCTCTACCTGCTCTGCGCCATCGTCTTCTTCCAGGTCGCTTTCAGACGCCGCCGCTGCGCTTCGCCCTTACACGTCAAATACAACGCTCACATTCTGTGTTACAGTAAATGGCGAGGGGGGCGGAGCTCTGGTTGGCCGCCGCCCACCGCGTGTCGCGAGGCGAGCGGCTCCCAAATTGGGCCTGGAGCCGTTTTTCGTTGACAAAAACTCGGCCGCGTCGGTCGACGTCACCGCCGTCATGGCCGCCAGTTGTGCACTTTTGGCGCCGGCTTCCCGCCGCGGCGTCGCTGATGTCAGCGGACCAGCGGAAGCGCGACCAGACGGCGGCCGTCTGCGTGGCCGCGGGGGCGCGAGGCGCAGCAGCTGGGATGTCTGGGAAATGTCCAGGAGCATAGTTGACATAGCTGACACTTAGAAGTGGGGGTTGGGGGACCGCCACAAGGGCTGCTGGGAAATGTAGTCAGCCGGAGCAGTGGACTCAAACTCCACCCAGCCAATGAGGGAGGGCGAGTCGGCGTACCTGCAGGCAACAGATGCCCCCTAGTGGCCACGGTGATCACGGCAGCACAGAGGCGGTCAGCACGCCGCTCGCTGCGCACAGACGAGGTCAAGATGGCGGCCGAGGAAACACTTTTCTAGTTTTGCGGCTGCGGGCCGAGACTCTGTAGAAATGGACGGATGTTCCCCCCGCATGACTGTAACCGACGGCGACGCCCCCGAACGCGTCATACCCCAAAATCCACCGGAACCGCGGGACCGCAAATGTCGAAACGTTGTTGTTTTTAACATCAAGATGCCCGTTTTGACTTTGACGGCGGCGGCGTCGGCAGCAGCAGCGTGACGGCACTTCCTGTCCTCTCGCCCCCGCAGGTGTACAACGCCATCGAGAACCTGGACGACCACGTGCTGCGCTACGACCTGGAGGGCCTGGAGAAGACGCTGAGGCGGGAGGTGTTTGGCCAGCAGGGGGCGGTGGAGGCCCTGCTGGCCCACCTGAGGGACTACCTGTCCACCTACGTCCACAACAAGCCCCTGGTGCTGTCGCTGCACGGGCCCAGCGGCGTGGGCAAGAGCCACCTGGGGCGGCTGCTGGCGGGGCACTTCCGCTCGGTGGTGGGCGAGCCGCTGGTGCTGCAGTACTACGCGCTGCACCACTGCCCGCAGGAGGCCGACGCCCGCCGCTGCGCCGACGCGCTGGCCGCGCTGGTCTCGGCGGCGGTGCGGCGCGCCGAGGAGGAGGAGAAGATCCCGCTCTTCGTCCTGGACGAGGCCGAGCACATGCACGGCGAGATCCTGGACGCGCTGCGGCGGCTGACGGCGCCCGCCCGCCCCAACGAGTACCTCAACGCCGTCTACCTGCTCCTGAGCAGCCTGGGCCACGCCCACATCACCAAGCACACGCTGCACAACTCCTCCAGCGTCTCCATGGCGATGACCGCCGCCGCCCGGCACGGCGGCCTGGTGAGGGAGCTGACGCCGCTGCTGCGCGGCGCCCTGGCGAAGCTCCACCCGCTGTGGTCGGAGGTGGACATCCTGCCGCTGGGCCTGCTGGAGAAGGGCCACGTGATGGAGTGCTTCCTGGACGAGATGACCCGCGAGGGCTTCTACCCGGACCGCGCCCACATCGAGCGGCTGGCGGGCGAGATCCAGTACTACCCCGCGGTGGGGGGGCGGGAGTACTCGGTGACGGGCTGCAAGCAGGTGGTGGCCAAGGTCAACCTGCTGTGAGCGGCCCCCCTTTATAAGACCGGCGCCAGTTTAGCAAAATGGCCGCCTTCGCCGCCATCACAAACGCGACAGATCTCCCAACACCTCTCGGACGTCTCGCCGAGCTGCCGCCAGACGAGAGTGGCGACACGTCCAGACAAGCCTGGGGCGGAGTCCACCAATCAGGCGGCTCGAGCAGACGCCGACGCCAGATTTCAGTGAAAGCATATTTGTGATACCACAGAAGAAGAAGCAGGCGCGGTGACATCATCATCATCATCATCATCACGAGAGGCGTCAGCGGCGGAGAACATGAAATGTGAAGCGTCTCCTCTCCACGTCTTTGGTCGCGCGGACGCTCGCCGCCGTTAAAATGGAGTAACAGACCCCGCCCACAACCTGCAGACTGGACATTAGCAGCTAGCATTAGCAGCTAGCATTAGCAGCTAGCATTAGCAGCGTTTATTGGCTTTATCAGTAGTGAACATTAATTTCAGGAATCCTTCAGGTGGACTTTTTTTTCCTGATGTGAGTCGGCGTCTGCAGCGCCGCCTCAGCCAATCGGCCGCTGAGTTGAACCCTGCCGCTCAACCATTGGCCCAAAAAGAAAAACCCTCACCAGCGCTGTTGTTCTTTTAAATGTTTTTATTAGAATTCCCTTAAGTTGACATTGGAAAAAACTAGGAAGTGTCTAAATGAGCAGAGATGAACGTTACAATCATGAGAACACAACTAAGATGGAGACACATTCTGACCTTTTTTAAAATGAGCAAAGAAAAAGAGACGGGACGACACAAACGGCCTCTAACCAACCGCGCCGGCGCCCCGCCGCTCGCCCGCAGTGCAGACGCGGAATGTGCGTGTGTGTGTGCGCACGACACCAGTTGGATGTGATCGTCACCCGCTGATCGAGAGGGAGGAGCTTAATGGCGACGGCGGTTCAGGGGGGAGGAGAGAGAGAGGTCACCGAGTTCAGATCCCGGTGACCCCCCACCCATCTCAGACCGCGCCCCCCCCCCCGTGTGGCGTCTGCACTCGGACCAACACGACGGCGCGGGAAAAGCAAACGAACTAGACGGACGAGCTACTGGGAGATTCCACCGCGGCGGCTCAGTGAGAGTGTGTGTGTGTTTTTAAAAGTCGCCGAAGATCGTCACATTCACGGGATGAGAAACGAGTCCCGGCGGCGCTGCCAAAAACCTCCTCGAAACCAAAGAAGAAACAAACGGTCGCAGCTCTGCGTCCTCGTGATTCACCTGAAAACAGAAGCTGAAACGAGCTACGTGGCGGCGGCGGCGATGGCGGCGGGGTCAGCGATGGCGGCGGCGGCGGCGTCACCCAAACCTACTGTACAGGGAATAAATAGCATCATGTCTGCAACAACAATCCTCTCTGTGACTCACACATGCTCAGTAAGTGTGGGGGGAGGGTGGGAGGGGCCCGGGGGAAGGGGAGGAGCTACGTGAGGGCGGTGAACAGCGATGTGAGCTGTGGTTCTGGGCGGGGCTTCTTTTCTTCTTCTTCGTTGGTGGATCTCCTCACGCCTCCAGCTCGAAGCCCATCCCCACTTTGTGTCCGCCGGCGTTGAAGTTCTTGCCGTCGATGAGGGCCGAGAGGGTGACCTTGACCCCTGCAGACACACAACGGCAACGCTCAGCGCCTGCGGTGGGCGCAGTGGGCGGAGTCAGAGTGGACCCACCTACCTGGTCGGAGGCTCTGGGTGTAGCCCAACCCGATCAGACTGGCGTTGTTGACTTTGGCCTGCGGCGGGGAAACGGGAAGCGTCAGACAGAGCGGCGGCGGGCGAGCGAGCGGCGGCGCGGGCGGGCGGAGCTTACGGGCGAGCGAGCGGCGGCGCGCGGCTGTGGGCGGAGCTTACCGACATGGACGTGTCCTTGTCCACCTTGTACTTGGCGGCGATGCCGAAGCGGGTGTTGTTGCTGCCGGCGGTCCACGCCAGGGTCACCGCCGTCTCCAGCTCGTCGTTCACCTTCTGGTAGATGGAGCCGCCGAACTCGGTGCCGTCGTTGCTGCGGGAGACCAGACGGCCGTTCAGTCGGAGCGGCGTTGGAGCGCCGCCGCCGCCATGTTTTCAACCGCGGACCACATCTTGACTCACGCGGGCGATGGACGGACGAGGGCGGGGGGAGGGGCGAGGCTTAAATTCGCCGAATCGAAAGGGTGAAACTAGAATCCTCGCTTTTGCTCCACCGGCCAATCAGGGAGCGGCTAGCATCCAGACTTTGAACCGTGATTAAATGTCTCAAGAGCAGAAAAAACGTCGTCTTCATTTCATCCTGTTACACATTTGTCTTAATTGTTATCCAATTACATGCTTTCTGATGTCATAATGACCTTGACCTTTGACCCCCCGTGACGTCTGTGCCGGATTCCCTCCAGACGTTTTTACAAGACAGTCATGAGAATGGGATGAGGAGTTGACCTTTGACCTTTTACATGTCAGACCATTCTATCCTTCTGCCATAATAAACATGTTAACACTGAGCTTTGCCGGGTTGTTGTGGGGTCCCGTGACCTTTGACATCCAGTCATGTCGCGGTTGCCGCCGGCGTCGACATGGTTAAACCTGGTTGTCATAGGAACCAGCAACTCGCGGGCACCAACGCCGATAACGTCGCGGTGAAAAACGGCGTTTAAACGCTGCAGGCGAGCAAGAAACTTCCTCCCATTAAAAAAGAAAAAAAAACGCCCCTGCATGAGAACTACAGCTCCCATGATGCACCGGGGCTGCTGGCTCCCCTCGTACTCACACGTTGGTGTGCAGCTGGAAGTCGCCGGCTTTGTAGCCCAGCGCGAAGTTGTTCTGGGACATTTTGGACTTGGCGGTGTCGAAGGCCATCTGGTACCCGGCCAGCCAGCCCTCGTAGCCCAGCACGGCGGCGGCGTGGATGATGGGGCCCTCGAAGTCCACGTCGCAGCCCAGGTTCACGTAGTCGCGCTTGTAGCCCGTCTTCACCTTGCCGCTCTTCTTGCTGCAAAACCGGGGCACAATTGGTCACCTGGCGGCTTCCTGTGGGCGGGGTCGCGTTCGCCCAATCGTGCGAGCGGAGCCAGTCTCACCCTGTGTTCGGCACAAACGACGTATCCAAGGCGACCTTCAGGCCTTGAGCCAGCTGTGGGAAAGGCAGAGTGAGCGCGTGTGTGTGTCAACAGCTGGATCTGTTCACACACTCGTACGATGTCATCCACGCGCGCGCACGTACCTGGTCCTCCACGATGACCTCGGTGGCCAGCGTGTTGTCTGTGTTCCACTTCTGGTTGATGCTCAGGCCCAGCTCCTTCATCTTGTATTTGGTCTCCAGGTTCCCGGCAGCTTTCCCGGAGTCTGTGTTGCTGGATCCCGCAGCGTTGAACTCCTGACGGGACACACACACACACACACCCGCACACACACGCGCACACACACACGTGTCAGAGGCTCATGCAAGATTCGTTCCTAACTTGACTGAAACTGTCAGAGGACCAAGTGGAGGCGACACCAGACAACCGCAAGGCACCGGCTGTGATCCCTGAGGAACGCCGGCGGTTCCGGGATCAACCCGACTCCTCTGACGCTGCCAGTGGAGCCGGAACGTCTGAGTTCCTTCGGCCGACCACGGTCGTTTGTCTCGCTCTCCAGCAGAGGGCAGCGTCAACCCTGTTGCTTTGCGGCCGGCGGCGTCACAAAAACACGCGAGGTTCGGCATCGTAAAGATGGAGGACGTTGCAGCAGCCGATGGCGGCGGCGCAGTAAAGCCTCCGATGAGGTCGCGAGGAAGAACCGACCGCCCTGCAGATGAAACATGGAGGGCGCAGCCGTGACGTCGCCTGCTGGTTTCCAGCGTTCGGCAACCGTAGGTGAGCATTTTTGGATGAGAGGGCGGAGCCGACTGAGGTGCAGTCAGGTTGCCATGGTTGTGACTTGGCGCCACACCTTTAAACCGTTATTAGAACTGTGACTAAAGCCGGAAATCAAATTACTTGTTTTCTTCATAGACTTGTACACGATCCCTTGTTAGCGCAGGCGGTGGCGCCCCCTGCTGGCCGTCAGGGGAATCACGAGGCTCCTCACTCATTTCTACAGTCTGAGATGGCAAACACACACACACACACACACACAAAAACTCTTCTGGACTCTGACTGAGCAGATTTCAATAATGAGGCGTCTTATGGTTGGAAATAAATGACCACAGAAACGTTTGGAGCCGAGTGAAGCGAGCGGACGACACAAACATGGCCGACGTGACATGCGTGTTCATGCTGCGGGTGGGCGGGGCGGCGGCGGCGTAGGCGGCGGCTGTGATTGGATGAGGACGCAAGACAGACAGAGATGGGAGGGGGGAGGAGCCTCACTCAGACGCATCTTACCATCTACACGAGAGCGAGCGTCCGGAGCAGCAGCGGGGAGACAGAGCAGCGGTTAGAACGCACACACACACACGTGCGCACGCACGCGTAACACACACACACACACGCGGCACGCACACACACTAGTGAGACATACAGACAGGAGACAAACAGGCAGACAGACGGACACACACAGTAGAAAGACAGACAGCAGACAGATAGTAGATAGACGAGAGAGACAGACAGACAGTAAAAAGACAGACAGCAGGCGGATAGACACAGACAGACGAGAGAGACAGATAGACAGTAAACAGACAGACAGCAGGCAGTCAGACACAGACAGACGAGAGAGACAGATAGACAGTAAAAAGACAGACGAGAGAAACAGACAGTAAAGAGACAGACAGACGAGAAAGACAGATAGACAATAGACAGCAGGCAGATAGTACAAAGACAGACAGACAGATGAGAAAGACAGATAGACAGTAGACAGACAGACAGCAGGCAGATAGTAGACAGACAGATGAGAGAGACAGACAGTAAAAAACAGACAGCAGGCAGACGGATGCACACAGTAGAAAGACAGACAACAGACAGTGGAAAGACAGGATAGACAGACAGTCAGACGGCAGACAGACAGACAGGATCAGCCCAGCAGCAGTCCATCATGTGAACGTGCTGAGGGGGCGGGGCTACGCCAGCAGACAGGTTGAGCGGCCACTCACCACGCCGCTCTGTGATTTGGTCTTCAGGTCCAGCTTCACCAATCCGAAGCCTGGAGAACACAGAGGAAATCAACCGACCAATCAGACACCAGAACACCGACACTCCTTCAATTCCAAACCGGGGGATTCTGTTGGCTGCTCATAAAAAAAATAAAAAAAAAAGCTGTTTGTTGTGGTTGTGCTTTTTTAAAAGGATCAAGACAGAAAAGAATTTCTGCCGCTCAGAGTTGCCGCCGTGTGATTGGCCGATCTCAAACTTCGCCACCCGGTCAGTTTAGCTGTGTTTGCCTGCGGCGCTGCTGCGGCCGGACTCGCATGGACTCACGCCGTCTTGCAAAAGAGATCCTGAGCTGACTGAGATTAGCAGATTAAATAAAGGTCCTCCATGGACACACACACACACACACACACACACACACACACACACACACACACGCTTTGCTCTAATCTCCTGCTTTCTCCTCTTTGGGGAAAAAGGCTGGATTTCTAAAGTCGGACAACAATAAAACACAGACGTGTGTTTTGGGTGTAAAGGCATCAGCTACACCAGTACAAAAACGGCCCATATGCACCAATATCAAGTACTGCCATAAAGCCTGAGCGATTTATCAGCCGACTGATATTTTCAGCCGATATTTGAGTGTCACAGACACCAAGTTTCAGTGGAAAAATGGCTGTAAAGCGTGACGCTAAGTGCTACTATAAAGCCGGACTGATCCGGATATTTGCATGGCAAAGAGCAGTCTGTGGAAAACAGCTGATAAGCACTTACTATGTACTGCTGTAAAGCCCTACCGATATATCAGATGGCCACTATTTTCAGGCAATATTTGCCCTGCACAGACATGTCCGTTTCAGTGAAAAATGGCTGATAAGCGCTGATGTTAAACTCCACACTAAAGTCTGACTGATTTATCAGCCAGCCGGTATTTTCAGCCAATATTTGCATGTCACATGCATACGTTTCTGTGAAAAACGGCTAATATGCACCGATTTAAATACTTCAATTCAGCTGCATTTAAGACGGGAAGCTATCATAAAACACTGATTTGTTGGCGTGGCAAATGACCCCCAGCAGAGGGCGATATCTCCACCCAAATGTCGGGACTAACACCATTGCTGACTGACAGTCTCCTGACGTCGGTGCTCCATCTATCTGGTATGTTTCATCAGTCTGCTAGCAGACATTTGTTAGCCGAAAAAATTACAGCAAAACAAGACAACACAACAAGCAAGAGCTGGACTCTGGTAAATAGAACTATAAACTTGTGGAAACATTGAGTCTTTTATGGCACGATTCAACATGCACGACAGATTTGTAGGAAGGGCCTTGGATTATTGAATATATCAGCACAATTTTTCCACTCCAAAATATCAGCTAACGGCTTTAAAAAAAAAAATCCGGCATCGGTCCAGGTCCAACTGGAGTCCAGTACTGAGCCGATACTGAGGCTGATGGTCAATAACGGGGGCGGCACTCACCGTAGCCTTTGCTGAATATGTCCTTGGCGGCTTTGCCCAGGTCTGAGTACGCCGGGGGGACGGCCATTGTGCTGCAGGGGGAGGGGGGGGGACACAGGGGGGGGGGGGGGGCAACAAGCGGCCCTGTTTGGTTAGACCGGCACATACTTTTGCAGCTGACCGAACAACACATCAACAACACATCATATTCCATTACTTTTACCAAACAATGGTTCAGTGGTGGCGCGTTCACTTCACTTCACACCAGCCGGGGTAAAAAAAAAGGGGGTGGGGGGGGGGGGGGAA
>CAAKHG010048846.1:0-10949 GCA_901007715.1 Dactylopterus volitans | reverse complement strand
CCAGACGCGCTCGCTCAGGCGTGCAGAACCTTTCACCGCCCTCGGCAGAACCGCTCAGTTGTTGAGAGGACGGTGGCAGCGAAGTCCCGCAACGGCGTGACAGGATGTGTGAGGGCAAGTGGGGCCTCAAACCTTTCTGCCTCAACTGACAGCAGTGACGGCTGCGTGCTGGATTTCACCTTGCTCGCGGGCACGTCCGAGCTTGACTCGGATGCGGGACCAGAACTTGGCCGGTAAAAGCCAGAACACTGGGGAACCGGTTATAATCTGTTTGTGAACCACTTCCACACTAGTCCCAAGCTATTGAAAGAACCACACAGCCTAAATATCGGAGCATGTGGCACGTTTAAAGGAAGCGAATGCCCCCAAATAATCTCAAGCCCTGAAGAAAGGGTACCCTCGAGGCCCCGTCAGGTGGATCCATGATGCCCCGCTGAGTTTTGTAACGTGGATGGACCACGCTCTGCTCGACCATACCATATTTGAAGTGGCTACGGATTTGTTTTTGCTTTAAATTAAAACTACAGTTGTACATTGTAACGGCAACGCAGTAATGACACAATCAGCATTGAGAGCGCCGTGGCGTCATTTACGCAATCCTGCCAAACATCAACACAGAATGGTGATGGCCGCGGCTTCAGCAGCAATCATTTGCAGGGTGTGTTGACTAATCCAGAGGACGGAGGCATATTTTTGCGAAAAACAGTCAGTGATCACACAATCAGCCATGTGGGTCTGGTGCAATGTGGACTGGAGGGCAGGCCGCCGCCGCTGCTGCGACCCGCGACCTGGATACGCGGAAGAAGACGAGACGAGACGAGAGCAATGCAAATGCGACTGATGTAAGCTTACCGGTGATTACTGCTCGCGATGCAAATGACGCTGATGGCAGTCGGAAAATGAACCAGCGATGTTAAGTTAGAAAGAAAAAAAAATCTGATCTGATCTGCCATCAGATCCACATTGCTCCAGACCAATATGGTTCCTCCTGGCCGGTGGTGAGCCTGGTGTTTCGTGCTGGAGCTAACCAGACCCCATGGGCGAAGGCCCGGCCACCAGGCGCTTGCTGACAGGCCCCCAACCCAGGCCTGGCTCCAGGGTGGGGCCCCGGTAACCCTCCAGGCAGGGCACACTGGTCCTTTAGTGTTTCCATATGCGTCTTTATGGACCATTCTTTGCCTGACCCTTCATCTAACACCAGTTTGCCATTGGACACCCTACCAGATGCTGCTCCTGGGATCATCAGGACCCTCCACCACCATATGATGATGGTCCATGGAGCAAAAAAAAAAATTTATCTGTCGTTACAAGTTAAAAGCAGCTTCTCCGACGTCGAGTTCGCCACCCAAACAATGTGCCGTCCGTCCGCTCGTTACTGCGCCATCACCCTGTCATGAACACACATCAGCGTTTGCGTCCCGGCAGTTTTAACGGCGCATCCGGCGGGCAACATGCGACAGTGGCGCAGAGGCGGGCGCGCGCCGCCCGTGCACGTGTGGGCGCCGGCGCCTTATTATTAGAAAAGACAAGGAGAGCTCGAGCGGCTGGAGGAGAGAAAACGTCTCCTCGCTGTCCCACTTAGCGGCTCTGGGCTTCACTCAGGGGGGCTGAAATGGGAACCCGGCTTCGACAGATGGAGGCGGCGAGAGATGGCGTGTTGGTGTTGCAGTGACAGGGTGTGTGTGTGTGTGTGAGTGTAAGTGTGTGTGTGTGCGCGCGTCGGCTCTCTCACAGCAGAGAGGAATCGAAGGGAATCGAGCCAAAGCCGATGTTGCAGTCTGCAAACGCCGACTCATTAATGGATAGACTGAAGCTAGCCATTAATGAATATAATAAGTATCTATAGAGAGAAAGGGATGTTGATATATGTTGATATATATGTTGATATGTGTCCTTTAACCTTAGTCACCATGACGCATATGGGTGGGACGACCAAAATATGAGGGGCACCCCCCAGCGCAGTTCAACAATAACAATAAATCCAATATTTCACCGCTTCTCTCGAACTGATTCGGTCAAAATTCGACATAAAAACTCCTCCTGAAGGGAGACGGGCTTGCCGGGCTGTTGCATGATGCTCCGTGGTGCACATGCAGTGGTTACAACGTTATGGCTGTAATCAATCCACCCGCCATCTGCTGCTCAGTGTCACCCGGAGCAGCGTTTCCCAATCCTGGTCCTTGGGGGCCCCCCTAACCCAAGGCTGGTAAACAACCCAGTCATTTCAATCAGGTGTGTTATAGCAGGGAGGCAGCTTGAGCACTGGGTTGGGGGGACGGGTGGGGGGCATTGTAAAGGGGCGGAGGGGGACCCGCACTCGTGCTGGGTGAGTGACCGGGTGACTGAGGGGGGACACATTATCTTTGAGAGCATATTAAGGAAGAGATGCTCCAGTGCTTCACCCAAGGGAAGCCCTCGCAATGTGTTTGTACGGGTGTGAACACGCCTGTGGATGTGTGTGGGTGTGTGTGTGTGTGTGTGTGGGTGTGTGTGTGGGTGTGTGTGGCGCCTTGGGTGGATGAATGCAGACATTGTTTGATAGCGGCGGGCTGGAAGAGGAGAGTCGGTGCCCACGGTGACTGAGGAGGAGGAGGAGGAGGAGGAGGAGGAAGGGAGGGAGGGAGCGAAGGAGGGGTGGTTTGTAAGTGGGTCGGGGTATCAGGGAGATTCATGGGGGGTTGGGTAGGCAGAAACGAGCGGCAAAAAGAGCACCCGCTGTAGAGCACGCTCACCTCCAGACGCCATTCACCGAATTCACATACATTTATGCACAAGATGATCAAAATGATCATCCACCTGCAGGAACAGTGAGTCAACAAGGAGGCGGGAGGCCTCCACTTAAAGCCTCGTCTCTTTGACTCTTCATCGCATCCCGCCGCGTCTCACGGCGATCTCGGAACGCTCGCGGAGCCCCGCTCTCGTGAACATTCTCATGCTGCATGCACAGTTTGACCGTTTCACATCACTTAGGAGAGCGAGACAATAACAGCGGGCCAGCAAACGGGGGATAAACGCAGCTTTTTTTTCCCCCCCCCTCCAGTCAGTGAACGGTTCATTGTTCGGCGTGCCCGCAGAAGCCCTGCTGGTTGCCAAGGTAGGAGCCGAGGGGAACGTCTCCCACACCGCGAGCCGCTCCGCGGCGTTCTTGAGCAGCTGCGCGCTCCATCTTTCGCACGCCGCTCACGCGATCTCATTGTCTTTGAGGAAACCGTTCAACTCGGTTGAACGACTCGCATCGATCGCGTTAATCGGAGCCGCAGCAACAGTTCGGTTCCATCAATCTGATTCGAAACAATCACTAGGTTTCTCCAAAGGGGCCCGTCGGCTGAGGATGACCGCGGGGGCGGCGGCTCAGGCCACTTGAGGCGCTTGTGTTGCGCATGTCGCCGTCTCGGTGAATTAGATGTTGTCATTAGACACCTGTCCCTGTAGGTCCATCTGGGAGAGAGCTGAATGCCATATGGCTTATATGTCTGGCCCAAACGGTATTGAGGGAGGTCTGAGGTCCTCCCCAACCCCCCTTCACACACACGTACACACACACACGCGCCCATTGTGTGCGCGCGTGTGCCCAACAGTGCTGAGTTTTTTTTCTTTTTTTCTAAATCCATATCTCACTTTAAGCCCAGTCATACTGTTGATCAGCAGGTCTTGTGCTTCAGGCTCCTGACATGCTCATTTTTGTTTTCTTTTCTCCCTGCGCGCACACACACATGCACACACACACACACACTGAGGTAATTAATGTCAGTGGTTTTACACCGGTAATCCTGCTGACTGGCTGTCGACCCGTCGTACATTGTGACCACCGCACGTTCACCGCAGAATGCAATAATACCAAAATGCAATAAATTCTCCCTCCGGGTTTTATGTTGAATTTCGATTGCATCTGTTTGAGCGAGGCGTTGAAATGTTTGAATGATAGTTATTGGGATATTGTAATTTGTGATGGTGTTGAACCGTGCTGCGTTATACTGAAACGTGTCCCTAATATTTTGGTCATCCCACTCGTGCGTATTAATGTGACAAATTCCACGCACATATATGCGTATGTCCTCATTTCTATTGTAGCTTGCTCTGAAAAAGATGGTCTTTGCCACCCTTCATGCCTACATGTTCATTCACAAACTGTCCAGCCAATTAAATGCATTAACGAGATCCTCAAACTTAAATCCTCAAACTGTCAGCGGAAACGTGGCGGCTCCACCCGGCCGCCATCCTGAAGTTAAACCGCGAGGAGGCGATTCCGTCGTTTTCAGAGTAATCAGTTCCCTCGGTCATGCAAGGCCAGCGCACTCCGACCTCAACCTGCAGAGAAAAAAATTTCTTGTAATTTAGCTCGGAGGCACCGTAACGAGAGCACACGTGAGTGAGGCAAACAAAGCTGATTAATTGCTAATATCAAAGCACTGCTTGCTCGCGGTCTTGGCAAGATAAACCCACGCGCAGCAAAACAAACACCGAGGCCCGATTTCACCTTTTTCACCTGTTCAGGCCGTTTCACTCTGTCTCACTGACCCACTGAGAAAACTCATATAAAAACACACACTCACACACACACACACACACACACGTGTAACTCATGTGCAACGGTGGCTGTGTGCGTGTTAGCGCAAACGCACTTGAGACGGGTGCCCTAGCGTACACACACACACACACACTCGCGCACACACACAGAAGCAGTCGATGCACCACTTTAAAGCTGATGAACATTTAAGAGAAAAGAGCAACAGTGACGGGGGAAGGTGGGGGGGGGGGGGGGGGGGGGGGGGGGGGGGGGGGGCGGAGGACGGGGGAGGGAGCGGAGGGCTGACACTGGCGCCCCGCCAACATTGACGAAAGCTGCTTAGCCCACCCAGTTGCCATGGATACAGTGAGGAGCAGCACTCAGCATGTGTGAGTGTGTCTCTGAGAGAGAGAGAGAGAGAGAGAGAGAGAGAGACAGAGGGAGAGAGAGGGAGGGGAGGGAGGCTGAGAGAGAAAAGCAGCGGGCAGACGGTCGAGCCAGTCAGAGTGGGAGTGAAAGAACACCAGGAAGCAGGGTGGAGAGAGAGTGAGAGAGCGAGAGAGAGAGGGTGAGTGTATGTGTGGCCAGAGAGAGAGAGTGTGTGCGTGTGTGTGTGTGAGAGAGAGGAGAAAGGCAGCTATAGTGGGAGTCGATAACGTGGGAGCGATAGAGTGCTAGATAATGGAGGTGCAGTCGGAGTGTGTGGAGCCTCCTGTGGCCCCTCAGTGTGACCCCCAGCCCACCGGGAAGATCAACAAGGCTGCCTTCAAACTCTTCGGAAAGCGACGCGCCGGCTCCGGAATGGCCAGCTTCTTCTCCTTCAGGAACAAAGCGGCCGCCAACAGCGGGACCAACGGGAGTTCCGACAACGGGAATTCCGCGAACGGCTCGTCGGCGGAGCTGGTCAGGAGCAAGACGCACGACGGACTCACGGGCTCGAACAACGACCCGGACGGGCAGCGAGGGGAGGGACTGACGGGCCTGGAGGCGGGACCGGTGAGGTCCCTCAGCAAATCGCTGAGTTTCTTCTCGCTGCTCCGGCGGGGGAGTTTCAGATCGAGCGAAAACGGGGCCGGCCTCGTCAGGAGAGGGAGGGGCCTGAAGGGCTTTTTCAGCAGCATGCGATGGAGGCGTAGGGAGAAAACAAACGAGGGGGACGGGGAGGAACCGGAGAGGAGCAAGGAGCAGGACGGGGACGCCGCCGACTCCCAGAAGGTAAAGGATGTCACTCTCACCCTCGAACCGCCCCCGCATCATCACCAGGAGGATTGTGGGAACGCGGAGGCAGAATCTAACCTCCAGGCGGCAGAGACTCCCACCACTAGCGTTACCATGACACCCCCGCACTGTGTTGCCATGCCGGGGCCATCTGGCGTGCCAGATTCCCCCTTCCCTTACACACCCACCGACTCGCCGCTGCACCCGCCCATCGCCAAAGCTAAAGCCTCAGTATCCAGCCTCACCCCCTCCCTCGCGACGCCCCCCCTGGATCGCTGCAGCACAGGTGACCCGCCCTCGGAACCCTCGGTGGACCGCCTCTGCTCCCTCCTCTTCACCGACGTCACGTCGCTCAAGAGCTTCGATTCGCTGACGGGCTGCGGCGACATAATTGCCGACGCGGATGAGGAGGGAACGACGGGCAACGGGGGCAGCGGCACCAGCAGCAGCAGCAGCGGCGGAGGAGCCGGGGCAGGAGGAGGGAGCGCGGGCGCCGGGAGAGCCGTCGGTGTCGCACCCGCGGCGTCCCGCGGCTCCCCGTCCAAAACGCCGCTGCTCTCCCAGCTGGCCCAGCCCATGTTCGCCCCGAGCCCAGCGCCCGTCTCCCTGCCGGCCCGAGCCAGGGTGCCGCCGCCGCCGCTGCAGCAGCACCCGGCCGGCAGCGGGGTGGTGGCCTACATGGGCGGCGGGGAGGAGATGGCGAGTCCAGAGGCGGTGGACGACGCAGACATGCAGGGCCTTTGGCACATGCTGCCCTCCACCGGGGACAACTCTCCAGCTTTGCCCCGCTCGCACCAGCCCCCCTCCACCACGCCCACCTCCACCTACCCCCCTCGTGCCGCCGCCGCCGCCTCCACCTCCGCCCCGGCCGGCAGCCACTCGGCCTCAAGGAGCGCGGACCGCAAGGTGCCCCAGGTGAAAGCTTTGGGGCTCAGTAAGATCCCGGTGGTTGGAGGAGCAGGAGGCCGGGCGGCCAAACCCCCGCTGCCCCCCGCACATGGCCGGCATCCCACATCGCCTGGTGACAAAGAGCCACTTAGCGACGAGGGCTACTGGGAGACGCCGACAGCGACGCCCACGGCGACGCCGGACGAAAGCGGGCTGCAGCGTGAGCGGAGGCCGGCGCTGTCACGCGACAGTTGCTCCGGGGACCAGCTGTACGACCTCTACAACGACCCCGACGAGGAGGAGGGAGAGGACGAGGATCTGAACAGCACCCCCTCTCCGTCCGCCGAGTACAAGCTGAGCCCCGTCTCCCAGACAACGCCTCCTTCCTCGTCCTCCTCTTCCTCCTTCCGGTCAATGAAAGGCAGCGCCAGCCTCCCGCGGGAGTCCAAGATCCCGGTGAGCACCAAACAGACCACGCCCCCGCACTCTGCCAGCCAGTCGGCCCTGTCGTCCGTCCTGGAGGCCGAATCCCCTCCGCCAAAGACCCAAGCGCCTCCCCCGGCTCGCACCAAAATCCCGGTATCCAAGGTGCCTGTCCGTCGCTCTGGAAACAAACCCGGCGGCGCAGCTAAAGGGACCGCATGCAAGAAGTAGCCGCCCGCATTACGGGGCGGTTCCCCCCGACTAACCTATGGACTTGGGTGGACGTCGCCGCGGTGCTGCTCACGCGGAGCCAAAAGAAGCTTTTTTTTTTCCCAGACCAAGAGAAGAAAAAAAAACTGTTGAGCTGCAGAGTTAACAGCCCGTTAAATTCCTCTCAAAATCTTTAAAAGCTCTCATTCCTGAAGTGTTGCGGCTTTACGACAGGCCGGAGCAGAATGAGCGGTTCTGTTCGCCCGAGAAAGTCACGAGGAGGCTCCAAATAGCTGGGCTAGGACTCCGCAGGAACTCTGGAGGTTGACTCTTGACAATCGGCGGACTTTCGAAAGGACCCGCTTTGCCACGTAACTTGCTGGAGAAGAAAAAAAAAAAAAAAAAAGCTCGCCGCCTGCAACCGACGGTTCCGGCAGCCGCCTCGGTGGCTCCGGTCCACTTTTTTTTCATTCCACGCGGCGTAACTCAATTTCCGCTCGAGGACCTAATCGAATCAGCTTGTTTTCTGAGTTCATCATCTTGTCTAATCTGTCGCAAATTACCTCCTAATCCTCTGATTTTAGAGCCAAAGTAAAAAAAAAAAAAAAATCGTTTCTCAAATCATTTGGGAGAGACCCAACAACCTGGGATAACCCCCTTGTTTTTGTGTTTTTTTTTTGTTTGTTTTTTTGATAAAAACGTTGAGCCATGCGCGCAGAAATACAACAACAAAACACACTTCACCCTGCTTCATCTGTCGACTGCTTTCCAGCAACAAATGGAGGTCCAGGTCTCGCCTTTTTTTTTTCTGGGAGGGCAGGGAAGTGGCGACCCCTTTACTCTTCCTCGGAAGTTTGGTTTCAGCCGGCCATCTCGCCCACGCCGCGGCCGCATCGCCGGACACTCATCCGGATGTCAAATCTCTGGGATTTACAACTCGCTGGACAGCCAGCGGGGGGGAACCTTGAAACCTATCGCAATACTCGAACCAGAGTTACCGCTTGCACTGGCGCTTCAGGGCGTGGACCGACTCAGATACGAACACCAACAGCGAAGACGATACACTCGCACCGGTACATTCCCTCTCTGCATGTGGGCGCCGCGCACACACACACACACGCGCGCGCAAAAAAGGGGTGCAGGGAACGTCAGCGGACGCCGGGGGGACATCGCTCACACTGTTGACACTGTCTTTGTAGCGACACTGGATGACTTTCTTCTGGATGGACACAAATTTACTGTAGTTGTTGCCGTCTTCTTGACCAAGTTTCATACTGTTTTTTTTTTATTTTTATTTTTTTCTATAGGCTTCTACCTTGCTAAGTCACACTGCACGGATCTTAAACTGTGATTGAGCTCCTCGACGCTCCGGTTCTCCGCTCTTCTCGACTAACGCACTGCAAAGGCTGACGTGAACGGTTGACAGTTGTTTGATTTCTTTTGGTTTTGTTTTAGCGAGCCAGAATATGCCTGCAAGTCATTTAAAAAACAACAAAAAAACAACAACAACAACAACAAAAACAACAAAAAAAATAGGCTGTGACCCAAAAAGCGACAAGAAATTTCCGTCAGGGTTTCAAATAAAGGAAACGCGCGTGTTAAATGGACCAAGGCTCCACATATTGAATGAAATATTGGAGACTGATACTGAGATCGGCCTCTTTCTCCTGGTGGTCGTACAAGTAAACGTTGCCCCGGCGAGGAGTCAGCCGAGCCGTGCGTGAATCTGAATGTAGCTTGACATCACTGTAGATCGTCTGTCACTCGGCATATACATATATATATATATATTTCTATTTTTTTCTTCTTCTGTCTGTTCCCCTCTTTAACCCGCTTTCGTGGGAGCAAGACAAACGCTGGCGCTCACTGGGGCTTCCCCGTGCTCCGAGGGACCAGGACGGGCCGCGGCGCCGCTAAAAGCAGGGCTTGTTTAAAAAACAAAACAAAACAAAAAAAAAATACAGGGTGTGTTGGCGAGTCCAGAAAGGCGTCAGTCTCCACCCAACTGCCCCCTCCGAGCCGAATGTCTGAGACGATGCACATTTTCCTTTAATCCCGAACCACAAGGGTGCCGATGACACTTTGGGGGGGGGGGGTCATTCTAGCTCACGCTAGCCCTCCGTCTCATTTAGAATGTGATGATTGATCGACGACACTGCTCCCAGGGTCAGATGTGCTCTCAGCCAACCTGACGGGGTGTTAGAGTGAAGGACAGGACATGGGGGGTAACCTGATCCCAGCGTCAGCAGCTTTTCTCACCAGATGAACAAAAAGGGGTCGGCTAAAAGTCATGTTCTCTCTCTCTCTACACTGTGATCTTTATGATTTATAGTATGCAATCACTCTCTTTTTTCTTTTTTCTTTGTTTGAACATCGGACACATCGACATGCAAGCTATGCTTTTTGGGGGCGACGGACGACAATCTAGATGTTCGCTGGCGGATTGTCGACCAAAATCAGTCACCCAAAGAGTCAAATAATCCTAATTTCACTCCGAGAATGGCTCAGCTCACTCACCTAAATAGCAACTGTGAACTTTATTTTCCCTCCTTCAAACACGGCGTCCTCCCCAGCTGATGTCGGCCTCTCCCGCGGGTTTTCTGTGGAAATAGCACTTGTTTCTCTATCGTGACGTGGAGAAAAATGAACCCTCGAGTACCTTGATCCACTCCACTTAACGTGTGTCACCATTATTGCTCCGCTCATTTCCTCGGATTTTATTTATTTATTTTTTGTTTCTCTGTGGAGTGACACTCTTTCTTCTCTTCTCCTCCCTGGGCCATCGCGCCATCCTTTCGCCGCGAACGGGAAAGCACATCATGTTTCACCTTCTTTTTTTTTTTTTTTTCTTTTTTTTTTTGTTTTGGTCTGCTCACGGTGTGAAGAATCGTTCCACTTTTCATATTTAATGAATAAAACTGTGTTTGCGATGATGACCCACGAGCCGCCGACTCTTTGTGATCGCATTGTGCGGAGGAATATCGGGCGCTTCGAGCGGCTGCGTGTCCACCCCTCCGACACCCCCCCCTCCGACCTCCCCGGCTTCTTGACATCTCTCATCCCCACAGACAAGTCTGGGTGAGAGGTCGAAGGATGCTTTTGTGCACGGGTGGCGGTCCCGCTTAGCTTGGGACTAGCAGATCGTCAATACGCGTTATTGACCACTCGGATTAAAAATAAAATAACTGACAGACGCGCCGCCGGTCGCCTGGGTGATAAAAGACAGAACCGGGGACAGAACAGGCAATGCCACGGAAAAAAAAAAAAATAAAAAAATAAAGAGGTGGCTGCTGCACAGCTGACGGATTATCACGTGTGTGCCTCCTGAACGCAGACGGAAAAGTGGGTGGGTTTCATTGTTTGCAGGGAGACCCGTGTTGTTGGATACGGCGTGTGTGCTGTTGTGGCGGTGGGTGTGCGTACAGAAGGAATTGGTGCAGTGCGAATCCCCTTTGTAATGGTGCAGCAATCCCTCCCTCCCTCCCTCCCCGCCTCTCTCCCCTCCTTCCCCTCCCTCCCCTCTCCGTTTCTGCACGCTGAGGTTTATGTAAAAGCCTTACGTAAGACCGAAACACTCACCAGATCAAAGCCGGTGATGCTGACAGTGAGAACGGTGCTTTTGCTGCATTTGTGTGTGTGTGTGTGTGTGTGTGTGTTGTTTGCGGGCTGATCTAATCACTAATCTACCGCCGCTTGAGTCTTG